>BMAU01004820.1:0-267500 GCA_019973935.1 Trichonephila clavipes | reverse complement strand
CTTCATATTCATAGATTTAAATTCAATAAGTTAATAAGAAAACGAAACAAAGTCACTTTTTCGTTTCTCGGATTGTTGATAAAAATCAAATTCTTATTACAGTGTTTCCTGGAAAATTAGATCTAATCGAAAATTAAGTCATAACATGAGTTCTCCTTATTTCCCAATTCCATTCTTTTCAATGAAAACATGAAATTTCTGGTCAATGAAAATTTTTTTCAATTCTAAAAATCCCTAATTCTTTACTCGTTGTCTTCTGTATCTGCTTTCCTACAGTTACCTGTTTAACTTAAAAACTCTTTTTTGTTCATTCTTTACTCTAAATAAAATTTTAATTCTAAATGTATTTCGCTATTTTTTCTTTGTTTTTTGAACACATACATATATTTAATTTTTTGGTACAGTATATGTGCGTGTGTGTGTTTTATGAGTGTGCGCGCCCGCTGGGCGTGCTGAGGTACCAGTCTTCCCGGGAGATCAGGATAAAATCTCCAAGCTCTTCCCGGATGAGTTCAGTCGCCTTGGGTAATAAACAAAGTAAAATAAAACAATATTTGCTCATACATTACTGTTTATATCCATTATACAAGTTATTACAATATCAGCCATGTGCGTACTCACGAAAACTGTTTTTATAAATATATATATATAATAACAATGAATTATATAAAATTTTTACAAATGTGAAACACGATGAAATCATAAATTCGGTTCTATGATGAGGAAAAGATTTTTTTTTAATTTTGAAAAATTAACAACGACAACAAATTCCATTTTTTATAAAAAAAAATGAAACTAAAAGAAACAATCAACATAATATCACTTGAAAAAGGAGGTTTTTATTGAAAAGAAATGATAGCTTACATTTTTTAATAACTTAAGATCATTAAAAAAATCTTTTTTTTTTTTAAAGTATTTAATAGTCTCAAATTTTTTGCAACGATTTAGTAGTTTAAGGTTAAGAAAAAAAAAACATTTAAGAAAAAAAAATTGAAAAAAATTGAAGTTTTTTTTTTTACATATGATTTACTAAACAGAGATTATGAAAAAAATTTGTTTTTTTAAAATGATTTAATAGTTAAAGATTACGAAAAAAAAATTTTTTTTTAAAGATTATAAAGTCTAAGATTGAAAAAAAAAACCTTTCTTCTTTTTTTTTTTTCTTGAAAACTTTTAGGCAATCTGAAATTATTAAATAAATGTGTTTATTTTTTTTTAAAAATTAACAATCTAAGGTTAAGAAAAAATTTTCATTTTTAGAAAACGATTAAACAATTTCGGTATTGAAAAAAAAAATTTAAAAAAAGGATTCAATTATTTGAGGCTACGAAAAAAATTTTTTCAAAGCCTAAAACTATTAAATAGTTTGGCTATTTTCAAAATTGCTGCTGTCAGTCCAATTTTATTTTAAATAGCTTCATTGAGGTTCAAAGCAAAATTCAAGTTCAATCACCCAAACTAAATCATGAAGCTTAACAGTAAAGAGCCACATATTAAGCCTTCCTTCTAAACTTTCTTATAAATCTCGCAAGACTCAAAAACAAAAGAATAAGACAGTTGTCATTTGCATTCGGGACCGCTCAACAAGTTCTCATCCAGTTATTTCAAAAAGTTTGAGAGCCAGATAAGATAACGAGACTTTTCTCTCTATTAAGTGAGATTTATCATTCCTGTAGATATATATTGGCAAACAAGAGAATCAGAGGTCATTGCGACTTGGCAACAATCGTCTATTGTGATTGGTGAGGGGAGGTCACGAGGTTATGAGGTCGATGCGCACCGCCTCGAATACAACGCCGCGCGCACAAATAAATCCAGAGACGAAGAGTTTCACTGCTCTGTGATTTTTAAGAATGATAAAAAGTAATCTTTTGAAAGCATATTGTCGTTTACGATCACTATTAAATGCTATTATATATTCTGTTCTGACATTCATCATCACAAGCAAAATCAATGATTTAAACCCATGGTAAACATTAAGTCGATCGCGATCGCCCAGTGGACTGCCAAGGCATTTTGGGGTGACCGCCTTCACAAAGACCTAACAATCATTTCATTATACGAAGTCTAGAAATATTTTTAAAAAACGGAGGGAAAAATTCGAATCACGATTGAAAAAGTTCGTTAAATAGAAAATGTACTTCAATATTTGGAGACTATTTTACCAAGAAAATCGTAAAAATATCAGGAAAAAGTTCGCTAAATAGAGAAATTCGCAAAATAGAGGTTCGTAAAATGGAGGTACGACTGTATTGTAGTTTTTCTGTTAGCTCACTACAACTACGCCACTGGGTGGACCACAACACCTTGAAAAAATTAGGAGTAGCCCATACCTTGGAAAAGTCTGCCCACCCCTGATTTAAACCAAAGGTGTCAAACTCAAAGACTAACTCGGTCCAAACAAACATGGTTTAAGATTAAAAGAGCCGCAAAAGAAAAAAAATTAATATTCATAGACACTTAGGTTTATATTTCGAATAATACATTATAATAAACATATATAAACGAACAAGAAAAATTTAATGTTTATATCCTGACACTTGACATCTCTTCTCTGCTACTATCGTTCCTGTTTCGAGAGAATTTACTTCATTTTATTATATATTATTGTGTGCCAAAATATTGGACGGGCCTCAAAAATGTACGTTATGGGCCGCTCTTGCAGCCCACGAATTTGACAGCCCTGATTTAAACGACCTATCAAATACCGTCGTTTTATTTAGAATGTTTAACAGAAAAATTCAATTTGTCATGCCTTTTTACAAAAATATTTCGCCACATAAGCAGAAGAATCGCTTATGGATGACTCATCATTAATTGAAATCCTAAATTTCTAAGTACCGGTGAAGTATAACAATGTTTTTAATGTTTTACACATAATAATTTCCTTAATACTTTTTATCGGCTACCAAATGCAGTCGGATCTCTGCATAACGAAGACGCTAAATCCCGAAAAAAAAATTCGCTATGTGGAAAATTCGCTATATAGAGGTTCATGTTTTAATTTTCCTTATAAACCACATAAAACAAGTTTTAAATTCATAAACACTATACATTTTAAAAAATAATTATCTACACCTTTTGTAAATCAGCATATATTTATTTTATATATCTTACATATAAAAAAAAGAAAGGAAAAAAGAAAAACTGCAAGAAAAGCTTCTTGACGCCTTTATCCACTTCCTGAAGAATTAAATTTTTTTCTTTGATCCTCAAGCACTCACGTTTTGACATTTTTCAGGTACAATAAACGAAGTTACCAGTACGACTGATCAACAATACAAATGAACGGAAACTAATTTAAGGACACGAGACTCCACTGAGGGTAAAAGGGGATATCAAAGATGTTTTCAGTGAACTGGACAATGGGGGTTAAGGGTTGTACTTTTTGGATTAAATGCTCAGAATTCTACCGCTCACGATGTGTTAGGCACCAAATAAAACCAGTTAAAGATTTATGATTACCATAAAATGTGTTAAAAGAGCGAATAATTTTAAAATTTCAAGAAATAATTTTAAAATAGGGAGAACAAAAATGAATCACTGGAGAAAATTTGGTTATATAGAAAATTCACTTCGCTATTGGGAGGTTATTTTACGAAGAAAAACGTGAAATCTTCTTGGTTCGAGGAAAAAAGTTCGCTATATAGAAAATTTCACAATATAGAGGTTCGTTATATAAAGGTTCGACTGTACTTTGTATCAGTAGTCCCCAACCTTTAAATTATTTCTATTTTATTTACTGTGGTGTATTTCTTTGCGGTATGTGCAAGTTTTCATATAAATAACTTTATATTTCTTTGTTGAAGGAATTTTAAGGTATTTTATTCTGAAGGCATATTTAAATACAATTAAATTAAATTCATTTAATAAAAACAATCTAAAATATCAACAATAATCCCCCCCCTCAGTGGACAGCGGTAAGATTGTCAAAAGTTGACCGGTCCACGGCGATAAAATGGTTGGAAAGCATTGCTTTATATGACGTCTTAAATATATAATTTTAAAAAAAAATTCGTAGGGAAGGGAATCAAACTTCTGACGTTGGTGAGGATGGAAAATTGAAGAGTGGAGTGCCATCTCCGGTGTCGTCCTCCTCCTTGACAGAAAATCCAAAATTACTGAGCCCGTAGCCAACACAGCTCTTGCAGCTAGAAAGTGAGACGTTAATAAAAAATCAAATCAAATAACTAAACCTCGAACTTCACATAGTATGGAGTGGAAATTTAAATAGTGATCAAGATCACTGAAAACCTCGCCAAATAATGGTTAGAGTGCACGAAGTTTTTCCAAGATGGTAAAAGTATCGCTTTAGATAGGAATTCAAGCAAGATATTTTCATCCACAGATGTAGGCTTCTAAAAATTGGATTGAATTTTTATAATCTTATGTTAGCTGTTTAATAAATGTGTTTGAATAGTTTTTAAGTATAAAAAATTTGTCAATTCAACAAAATGGAGTGCAAAAGGAATGTTTTTAAAGGCAGGCTCTTTGGATATATATAATTTCAGCCAAGTTAAGTTCTTACTTGGAGAATTTTTACATGTTTTAATTATTTTACTTCATTAGTTTTATAAATAAATATTTTTTTTATTTCTAATGGCAGATTATGAACAGTTCATAACAGAGTCCATCAATCTATCTAGTACATTCAACGAAAGCTAGAATTTCTTTTTAGAGCGGCGCCATATTGGCGGATACCTATCACCGCAGGTAATTTTGACGCCCAGTTTCCTCCCTAGAGGGAGGCACCTGGGCTTTGACGATGCGAACCTGTACTAGGATTTAATTTTGCCTAGAACAATCCCTAGGGATCTTTTAAATGCCGTATAATCATACGACATGGCCACTGTCGATTTTCTACATCATGAAAATCCATCGACTTGGGCAGGGGTCGAACCCGCAACGTTGGATGCGGATGGACAGCGACAAATCAACCACGCCGACATTATTTATTTATAAACGTTACATTCGAAACCATATCAAGAATATTGAAGGTCTACCTCATAACCTGGAATCATAGTTAAATGGTGGGATGAACAATTGAGCTAGAAGGGGTGTAGCTACCACCGTATCAATGATGCGGAGCCCCCAGGCTACAGGAGTCCCGACATGTGCAACATTTTCGCACTTTCAAATAAGTTCTATTAATGCGATCATTTTTATTTATTTCCTAAAAAAGGACCCCAAGGAATTTTAATAGTGGGCTCACTTAGGACTAGTTACAAGGGTTTCTTTCCCGGGATCCCGGGAAATCATAAGACTTTTGTACTTTTTTTATTCTCGGGAATTATACTTCGTTCCCGGGATTTCCCAGAAATCGATAGTTTGATGAAAAGATGGTTTGTTTTGATACCAAAACTCACTGGAATAGTTTGTTGGCAATGCTTGAAAGATTTTTAGAAATGAAGTCAGCAATTATAAAAGCATTAATTGACATTAAAGATGAACGGATAATGGCCAATGTAAAGTCTGAAACTGTGACTACATTTGTATCAGGCTTCAAGAAAGTAAAAATTAGCTTAGAAAAATTAAGTAGTCCAAATGCAACTTTGCTAATTGCAGAAGGTGTATTTTCTTCCGTTATTTGGAAAATTGAACGAACAAAATTCAGAATCTGCGAAAAATATGAAATATTATCTAATCCAAAGAATTAATGACAGACGCAAGTTTAATTTAATAAGTTTAATTCAATACATGAATTTTGCGAGAAAATACGAAGCAGCTGCAGTTACTGTCGATATTTCGCGTTTGACTAGTTAAAATTGTTTGGTTAGATAAGCCCAAATGAGAGATAGAAAAATAGAGAGAGATAGAGACAAGGCTTTCCTACGAAGAAGAGGAATCAATATCCAACTTTTCGCACTCAGACATTCAGAAGAAGAGAACATGGAGATTTTGAAAAGAAAACCTCTGACGTTGGACGAAAAATTAGAGAAGGTAATTTACTTTAAAACAAAAGTCTTATATTGCTTAACCAAACAAAAAAAGTACTAGTTTTCATTAAATCATGAAACAAGAGATGCAGCTGTTCAACTCGACTGAAAATCCATCACCAAACATTATAAAACTATGTGAGGCTTTAAAAACAATTCCCTCAACGTCAATTGAAGCCGAGAGAGCATTTTCTGCTGCCGGATTGTTCGTTACAAAGCTTAGAACTAGGCTGAGTGATAAAAGTATAAATTGCTTATGGTTTCGGAAATCCTATTTTAAAAATAAACAATCAATTCATTATACATTTTTTTGTATTTTTCAGCTAATTATATAAATAAGTATTAATTTCAGAATTTATACGTATCCTTATTTTATACAATTATTATTGATTTTATTTAAAAATAACTTGTTTTTTTAATTTTTTTAAAATTTTCTCAGGAATCTCGGGAACATAACGGATGAATAAGTATATTCCACATTTTTCTGGGGACCAGCGAAATTTTATCGTGGACCACCACTTTGGCGCCCGCTGCTCTACCACACAAGCTAAAACTCCTCTATTAAACAGAGGAAAGAATGTACATGACAGGGGGGGGGGCGAACCTTAAAAGATCAACGAGCTATTTTTTCCAAAGAAGTGTCTAATGACGTATAGACGTGACGTCAAATTACTTTGACATGTGATTATTGGGAAAATAATAAAACTCTAATACGCGAATATAACACACACACACAAAACTCTATTTACTAGGAAAAATACTTTTTGCGCGGTATAGTTATAATTGTTTCGGTTATTCGTGTAATTCAAATTAAAGTAACATTAGTGTGACTTCTGTTGTTGCAGATAAGATTACAAAACACTTAGAATTGTAAGATGTTACTTTTTGTAGAATACATGCTGAATTTGAGTCATCTGCCAAACAGTTTTTTAGCAATTAATTATTTTTGCTGTGGCTCGCTTTTTTTAACAAGAGAGTTTGTGATTTGTTTCAAAATACCGTTTTACAGACGATGTTCCGCATACCCCTATTCCAGAGCATAAAACACATACCGCTTTGTTGCCTTTATTAATAATGTCATGTTTCTCGGTCAAACGAATTTGAAATTCTCTGCTACACTTATTAACTTGCACTTTTTATTCTTTTGATGAGTGAGTGAGTGAATATTAACGTCACACTGTTCAGCTACACGAGGGCTTTTGGCGACGGACCACGTAATTTTGAACCATGGTCAAGTGATGTGGGCGACATCTGAGCTGGCACCCCCTCTCTTAACTACAACACCACACCTACGGGAGGACGTTTCAGCTCTCGACATATTTAACGTGCATCGCTGCCCTACACGCCACGTCTTTAGTGGTATTGGACTCGAACTCGTGACAAGGCCAGCCACGATCAGATGCCTTGGCAGCGTTCTTTTGATGAACTAGCCATGTTAAACAACAGTTAAAAATCGCAAATATAACACAGGTAAGCTTTAAAATACACTAGTGTCAATGAAATTGACTGTGCTATGCGTAGGCAAACTTTACATCATTAGCAATTGTAGTCTACAACGTAACTAAGGCGAGACAATAACAAATGAGTGTGCTCTCCGATCACTCGTTCCCTTTATAGAGAACTTTGAAATTTTGAAAAATAAAATGCAAACCATTTTGATCACTGACGTGCCAAAAATATTGTGTCGCGTGCCATCAATAGCAAGTGGGCCATTGGTTCGCCATTCCTGGTACATGACATCATAATTTAAAATTTTATTCAGTGCATATTCTTCAAGTAATCAATTTTTGAGAATTTTTTTCTTTTAAGGGGGTCACTTCACGCAGCATTTTCCCTATGTCCGTAATGTTAAAAATGACCAAGTTTAAGGAACATTTTTTAAAAATTGGCTGGTTGTACAGTCATGAATTTTTTTTTGTGTATTCATTGTATTGTTTTTATTATTTTAATGGGAGCATTTTTCAAAATTTTGATTAGTTTTTTTTAAAAATTCATATGTGGAGTAACACGTCAAAATTTTTAAAACGATGAAAATTCTTGTACATTTTAATCCATAAATATTTTTTGAATAATTTTTTTGACAAAATCTCTCATTAAAATATTTATTTGTATAGTGTTAACATATGTGCAAAGTTTCAAGGCTGTAAAATAAGTAGTTTTTTCAAAAATGTTCCTTTTGTGTTGAAATTTACACTTTTGAGAAATAGTGATTTAAAGTAAAAACTTACTATTAACTAATGCATACCAGAACTATAACTTGGATTGCTAGTGTCATCTGCAAGATCATCTTCTTGCCTACATTTTAATTGTTTGTTTTTAATTCTAGCTTCTTTGGTTCATTGTAAAACTGACTATTCTGCTTTCCTAATACACGGATGATCTACTTTTTGCAATGCTCGACATTTGTAAAATTCAGGTGTTGAATGTTTAATACATCTAAAACTTTCATTTTGGTAATGAAGCCTTGATTATATAAGTATATAGCTTCATGTACTATAGTTTTTGAAGTTCCCAATTGCACAAATACAGTTTTTGGAATTATACACCAAAACTATTTCCGCTTTCACTAATATTTTGAGTTTTATCAAACAAGCATCCAGATAAATGTTCAAGATTAGTGACCTCTAAATACTTTGTTTATGCAATTCCTAATTACAATAGGTAAGTCGTGTTTATGCTTGTATGTGTAACCTTTCAGTATGGACATATTATATCTACACCACAAGTCACATCCCATGGTGCATAAACCGTGTCGTAGATTCAAATCTGTGAACATTTTATCAAAAATTATAGCCCATATAGCTTGCCTTATGGCTGACAAATTTTCCCGAGTTGTTTTGAACAGCCAAAACATAGTAACTTTGCAATTTGTTTATTTCAGCATCTGCCAAGCCATTACGGAATCCTAGAGATTTTTTGTCATTAAGCTTTCTGTCTTTTAATTTTAATTTCAAGGCCCTACGTCATGTCCCCATCATTTTCTCAACATGATCAACACATTCTAATTGTTCAATATTGACATATCTTTAGATTCAAAAACTGATTTGTATGCTTTAGAGTTCCCATATAGTCCAAATATTGTGTATATCGTAAATTGTGTAATGTCTGCGAGTGATGAGAGATACAAAAAAAGTGCACCTCTTCAACTTCCATTCCCCTACTATTTTCAATGTAACATGCCGAACACTCATTGCTATGTACATCGCTGTTAAAATTACATGAACATATCTGCGATAATATTTTAGCATCAACAACTTTCCCAGTGTCCAAACTAACTGCCGTAACAACACCATTTAGAAATATACAGCTTCTTTTTAGCCAGGTACCATTGATAGCCACTGGTACATTTGGTTATCCATTAAATATTGTTTCGGCAGCAGCTAAAGCCATAGACACTTTGGTTACTTTCTCTGTCACATTATTTAATGTATGCCTGGAATCATAAAACCACTATGGTGTAAGTGACAAATGCATAACTCCGCAAAATATTTTTGCAACTGCTTCTTTTTAAATAGACCTCATAGCATATGAAATTCTATTGGGTCCACTTTATATAATTTTGTACCTTTTTGATTAACTACTGTTTTAGTAAACCTGGTATTAAAAAATGTTTGAATAAGACCACAAAAGTCACAACATATTAACAATTTTGTAGCCAAACCCTAGATTTGGCGACCAAAATTTATGTGAATACCTTGGTTTTTACATTAATTTTATGTAATTAATATTGTTTCAAAGCACAAAAGAACAGTACAATGTCAGGAATTTCACAGAAACATTCAAATGAATCTAAAAAAGAAACATACTTTTTTATTAAACTTACCTAACTTAGATTTTAAAGCTGATTTATTTATGTTGAAATTGTCTGACTTATCAACATTTAAATCCATAAAAGTTTGGAATTTTGAACATTTCTTTCCAAACTCTTTCGTTTTTTAAACATTTTATTACTTAACAGAGTTTAAAAAATGTTTTGTAAGCGTTTTATTAATGTTTTTGATAGAAAACACTATTTTACACGATAGCAGAAATCCGTTGCATTTAAGGAGGTAAAAATAGGCTGTAAGTAAACAAACATCTACAACTATTCACTTCACTTCTTTCCTGGATAAGCTGCTGATCAAAATAAATTCTTTTAATCAATTTAAACCATTTGATAAGGCTAAAAAGTAGCATGTGTCTTTTGTTTTGATTTGAGAGGGCGTGGCAATCAGCGGTTTTGGGGTTTGACAGATGTAAACAACTTTTTAAAAAAAATATTAAAAATACTTCTAATTAAGCTAGAGCAAAAATTTAAACTGCATTAGAAAGAAAAAGAATGGTATTTTATTTTTCAATCAAAATTGAAAAATCGATTTTTTAATGGATTTTCGTGAAGTGACCCCTTAAAAGAGAGAGATTTCGCGCAGAAGCAGCGGGAAGCTCTGAAAGATAGACCCAACTCTACTGAATGAAATAAATTGTACTCAGATGCTCTTTCATCATTCCGTTTCAGAAACTGATCTTTATTCCCCGCAGGACACATTAACACTTTATTAACACCCCAAGAGAAGACAAACACGAAAAAGTAGTGTCATTAGGACCGATCTGAACAAATGTTTAATTCATAGACGAAGAGACACACCAACACAATTGGAATTTGTTACTCAGACAAAAAAAAAAGGTTTTCTTGACGCAGAACGACATCGCTCTTTTTAAATGTGAATGGATCGCTGATTCCAACGAAATACTGTGTGGTTTGTTTCGTAAAAAGTGACGTTTTTCTTCGAGGAATTGTATATCTGAACGAATAAAAGTCTTGTGCCGCCCTTGTATTCTGCCTCAAGTTCAGGAACACTCAAGTTTTCGAAATAAATAGAGGATTTCGAATTCACAAAATTTGTTACATTACAAAAAGAATGACTTGCATTCATTTTTTCTGGATCTTCTTTAAAACAAGAAGAGATTTAAAAAAAATTAGATCAAAAAGAAAATTATTTATTCTCTGTATAAATCCTTATCTCTTTATAATCATCAAGTAAGTGTGATAGAAAGGAAATTATTCTTAAAACTGATTTTTTAACGATAATTCAGAAAATTATTTTGATTGAGTGTATTTATTTTTTGATTTATTAATAAAATAAATTAATAAGTGTTATTGAATGGAAAATGCCTAGTATCAATATGACTGTACTCCTGACCTTTTTTTATTTTAATTTATGTCCTTTATTGATATGTTATCAGCCTATTATTGTACAGAATTCTATGACGTAAATCTGACGTGGTCAACCCAAATGACCTTGTAGGGTACTTCGGAAAAACATTATAATCCATATAAAAATATATATCTTTATATTAGATTTGGACCCATTAGAAACATTTATTGGAATGAAAGTTTAAAACAGAATGAACTATTGCTATTGTTTTCATTATTTTTCATGTATACAGACAAAGGTAATATAATAATTATAATGCAATGATCAAATTAATTTATTTAAATAATGAGATATTTATTTCTCAATTCTTTCACTCAATTTTTGCAAGTCGGTCTCAAATTCGTGTATTTTCACCTCGTAATTGATGTTACAGGTTTTCATCCGATAAGTTTGAAAGCAATTTATGTCTGATAAATTTCGTTTTTGAATAGAACGATTAGCAGGTGTAAGTCGAAAAAAAGTTGCAGGAGTCAAGCGTGATGCTGCGGGATATCGCTGCAATGCCATACTGCCCACTTCTATAAGTAAAGTGACAAAATAGAAGCAATTATGAGACTTATTTGTTACAAAACACTGCACCAAACACAAATATTGCACACAAAAAATCATATTTTGTGAAGTTCTAAGGGATCTCACGGGCCGCAAAATTATTCAAGGTGGGCCCCAACAGGCCATCCCTGACGTAATATCTGTTTAAAAAATTAAAACAAGTAACTCAGTCATTGGAAATTTATAAATAATTTTTTTTTCCCTCATTATTAAAGAGTTCGATTGAAACGAAATTGTGATCGATCTATCTTTCGTTTTCGAGAAAAGAAATATATTTTCTAATGAACTCTTCAAATATTGTTTCATGGAAAAAGTATTGGAAATTAATTGAGTTAAAAATTAAAATGCTTTTCCGATCCATTGGGATAGCTGCAGAGACGTGCAAACACATTTACTGGACATTTTTCCTGTATAATCCAATTTTTATGTCAAAATTATAATTAATTATTTACTCCTTTAAACCATCTCGTTTTTCTTGTTCACTGTTTTTTTAGTGCAGCTAATAAATATCCATTGAAATCTCTGTTCCGAAACTTGAGGATTATTTTATAATATTTTTACTAAAAAAATAATTTGTATGAATAATATCTAAGTCTATTGATGAGCCAAAGTTTGAATGAAAGCTTCTAGTTATAGTTGCATATACCAGAAACTACGAGAATATTATATTAATTCTATGGTGATACATTTAGAAGAAGAAAAAAATTCTAGATCTTTAGTTATAATTTTGCAGAAGCTTGTTTTTATTTCGGTTTTAATACCCATTTACAGTTTATAAGAATATATCAGAGAATCATTCTTCTTGTGTAATTTATTAAACATATTTATGCGTGATTCTTTTTTTTAATACTTACGGTTTGTAAATGTACTACTATCTGAAGCATTACTAAAAGGTCCCACACGACAAATGCCCATAGGGTATCACATTGTCTTGTATCGGCCTGTTCGTTTAATATTCGCCCCTGTACAAAATATCCGGTCATGGATCACCTCAAAAGTTGTGACAAAATTTGTACAGTACTCCTTCTCCCGCAAGTCGCAACCAATAAAGAAATAGAAGCACTTGCCGACTGGCCCGAACAGGGATTCCATTTCGTCCCAGTCTTCTAATGTGGACGTCTCTGTACTCGAAAGTGGACAGTTCAAATCATCTTGCCCCCAAAGCAGAAAAAAAGTTCATGATGGATGATCTGCCTCATCCTTGTCGCCGAAAGTACAATTGTTAAATGCGGCGATAGGAATTTTATAATTGTTACCAGCTATATGAATGCTATTTAAATCTAATTATTTTGAAGCGATTTGTGTTTTGTAAATATTTTTTGTAGCATTTTAAAATTTCAGCAAACTCTGCTTAAACTCTGAAAATGCTTCATTTTTAACATGCTTAAAATTAAAGTAGCCATAGCACGCACATTAATACAGTGCCAGCATTAATAATAATAATAATAAAAACTAATGATTTTGACAAAATCAGTACTTGTTGTTGTCGTGTCCTTCCCGAAGAGAAGGAATGAAAGTTGCCAGAGCCAGAGACAGGTTGGACTTTTACAGGATAGAAGGCGACACTACATATCTCCCCCTCCACAATTTAGGCAAGGAACTGAAGGGGAGGGAATATTCTCCAGCACCCTACTCCCGTGGTTTCTGCAGTGACCACCTACAAGACTTTTGGACCCACAGTACACTTACAGTAATTCGAAAAAAAAACGTTTAAAACTTTAAAAAATTACATAAATTGAATGTCAGTCAAAAGTTTCATAATAAAATAGAAACATGTAATGAAACAAATTAAAGTAGGTAAAAAAATTAACATTTATACTCTAGATAATAGAAAAATGTTTAAACGAGCTTTCCTCTCTTGTGCAAGGCAAAAACAAAAACCGAGGGGAAAAAACCCTCTAAATGAATCAAAAATAGTTTAAATATTACGAGATAAAAACGGCTATCTCAGATTTATTCTGTAAATCTGTTGCAATTTTTATATATATTTTTTCCCCTTTTTATATAAAAATAAATCATTTTCGCATAAAATGATAGATTAAAAAAATTTAACTTTCAAAGAAATAAATTTTATTTAATCCATTTTAAACCGTTGCGATAAATTTCATTTTAAAAGCTTTTTTTCGCCACACAAACATTCAGGAAAATTTACAACACTGTGCAATAAAACAATGATTTTTCAGTGCAACAACAACAAAAAAAGATTTCAGCCAACGATATACATTTATCAGATCAATATTTCACAAAACAAATATTTCATGTTAAAAAAATCTTTTTTCTAAAAAAAGAGACATTAAAATTCTTTCGTTCAAATATATACTTTCACGTTTTATCAAAAAAAGAAAGAAAAAGTGTCTGATATTGAATTTTTTGAGTTGCCACTTACATTTTGCATGAAATGCTCAGACATCTATCTATGAACCTCATTTTGGGTGCAAAGAAGTTATGCAAAATTTGTATAAATGTCAACAACAAACATATGAATCAAAAAGTAGCACACTCAATATTTGAACATGAGGCATTTAGTTTGTTCATGCACCTGTTGCTTCTTGCTTCGCTCAAACACCTACAGTTATGATTTGGAAATAAGTCTTTGAACTAGTAAAGTCTTTTTTTTTTTTTTTTTTTTTGTATTTCGCCCCATTGAAATAGACACGTGTCATTTATTAATTTTGCTTTAGATTTACAGATGATATACGCCATCTGCAACTATATATAGACGAAGAATTTCTGACCTAGATATATTACAAACTTTTATTTATATTCATTTAACATATTTTAGTGCTCCATTAGACTTTCCAGATTTTTAAAGAAAAATCAACGAAAAAAAAATAATATAATTGTTCTTATGTTTTACATATTCTCTCCCTAATTTTCAATTATAAGAGATGAAACAAAGAATAGCAGCTCTTAAACTTTCGATCGCCGTGCTCCTCCCCCATTATGTATCAGTCTGATATCGTGTACCCCTAAGATTTTGAGAACCCCCTTCCAGGTTCCAAACATAGGGCTGAGTGATTTAAATACAATCTTCATCGTATGGATTTAGTTATATATATATATATATATATATATATATATATATATACACTATCTGGCCAAAAGTATCCGGACACCCAGTGGTATGGACTTAGAGCATCCTGAGGCACATATTAATATGATGATGGTCCCTTTTTTGCATTGATGACAGCCTGCACACGTTTGGGAAGACTTTCCACCAATTTTTATAGGTGACCATAGGAATTGCCTTCCAGGCGTCCATCACAGGTGAAGTGAGTGCCTGCAGTGAGGGTGGTCGATTTGGCTGGCTACGTAATCTGCGCTCTAATTCGTCCCAAAGATGTTCTATGGGATTTAGATCGGGGCTCTGAGAAGGCCAGTCCAGTTTTTGAACACCCATTTCATCAAACCACGTTTGTGCAAGCCTTGATGTGTGATTGAAGCAGTTATCCTGCTGGAAGAGAAATGAGCCTTCCCCGAAATATTGCCATAGTGTTGGGAGTGCAGCATTGTCCAGAATGTCCACATACATCTCAGAGTTCATGTTTCCAATCACAGGAACTAACGGACCCAGACCAAACCACGAGAAATACCCCCAAACCATTTTGCTTCCACCACCAAACTTAACAGTCGGCACAATGCAATCACTAAAGAAACGTTCGCCGGGCATCTGTCAGACCCAGACGCGTCCATCCGACTGCCAAACTGTAAAGCGAGATTCATCACTCCAAACAACAGTTTTCCACATATCCACAGTCCAATGACGGTGAGCTCTACACCATGGCAATCGATGCTTCGCATTCTGTGGAGTGATGTTGGCTTGTGCGCGGCTGCACGACCATGGAATCCCAAGTTTTTTAACTCTCTCGACGGACAGTCCTGCTGCTAACACTAATTCCTGATGAACTTTGGAACTCCTGAGAAATTTCCACCAACGAAGACTTACGATTTTGTTTCACTACCCTTTTCAGAGTTCTGCGGCTGCGTTCACAAAGTATTTTCGGCCTACCGGTTCGTTTTTCTGCCGTTTCACTGCCTCGACGTTTCCACTTCACAATTACATCACTCACAGTGGATTTAGGTTTCTGTAGAATGTCCGCAATCTCACGAACTGATTTCCGACAAAGGTGGCATCCCACTATACTGCCACGATCAAACTCACTAAGCTCCTTTGACTTACTCATTGCCTCACAAACGCATAAATACAATCTGACAAACCACTACCAACACTTTTATAGCTTTCAATTACGTATCAAATTGCGTCAATCGCCAGAACAACTTTTTTAAGGGGTGTCCGGATACTTTTGGCCAGATAGTGTATATATAATCTTTGCATATATGTTTCTGCTATATTTGAAACATATTAAGATAAAAAAAAACTGAAAAGCAATAAAACACAGAATTAATGTTCTAGATCGAAATACATTTCCAGGTGAATTTTCTCATTGGAGGGGGGGATGCAATTAATTGATCTAGCTTAGGGTGACACGTCTTCCAATTTTTCCACGAGGGCTTTCGGAGTCTGTAAAAGATAGAAATCTTAACATTTAATGAGAGATCTTCGCGGACCCACTGGAGACCCCCGAGTGTCCACGGACCCCAGTTTAAGAGCCACTGTTTTAGAGAATAATTTGTTTAAATCCTTTCGTAAATTAGATTTTATTATTCACTCAAATGTTTCCTTTTTTTTTAATTTCAATAAATAGTATCAAACTAAAACAGGGCGTAGTGTCATTAAAATTCAATGTGCATTTGGTGCTTTTGATGTGATATTTGAAAACTGATAAAAAATGAAATACAGTCGGAGCTCTATATAACGAAGTCGCTAAATCCCGGAAAAAAGTTCGTTATATAGAAAATTCGTTATATAGAGGTTCATCTTTTAATATACTTTATAAACCACATGAAACATATTTTAAATTTATAAGCACTATATATTAAAAAAATAATTATTTACATCTTTTTTAAAATTAATATATGCTTATTGTATGTATATTAGCCATCAAAAAAGAAAGAAAGAAAAACTGCAAGGAAAACATGAAAAAAGAATGCCGAAGAATTCACTGTATTTTCAATACTAAGGATATAAATTTATACTAAAATTAATGACTTTTAAGGGCATTTTATAATTGAAAGCATACAAGTAATATTAAACATACATTATTTTATCATTAGGACACGGGACAACTCCACTGAGGGTGAAAGAGGATATCGAAGATGTTTCTAGTGAACTGGACAATGAGGGTTAAAGGTTACACTTCTTGGATAAAAAGTCCAGAGCTCTATTGCTCTCGGCGAGTTAAGATCTAATAAAACCAGTTGAAAATTTATGACCACCATAAAATGAGTTAAAGAGAGAGAGTAACTTGAAATTTTTTCAGAAATACTTTTAAAAAAGGGAGACTAAAAATTTAATCACAAAAGAAAAAGTTTGTTATATAGAAAATGCACTTCGCTACAGAGAGGTTGTTTTACGAAGAAAATCACGAAATATTCAAGGTCGCAGGAAAAAGTTCACTATATAGAAAAATTCGCAATATAGAGGTCCGTTTGATAAAGGTCCGACTATACATCAAATCCATGCTGATAATGGATAAGTAATACAGCGTACGCCTAGCCTGAGTTTTGGAAAAAGGATAACAGCGTGGGCACGGGTTCAAGGCATCTATGGTTTTAGAAAAGGTGATTCCCCGGATTTTTTTCTGCTATTTCAAGATTTTTTTTCTAGAATTAAGATAATTATGGATAGGATAATTTTATAGTTGAATTTAAACTGCTTAGATTTAGAAAGCCTCAAGAAAACCCAAGAGTTTGTGCACTGGGAATTGAAAGTGTTTTACATTTCAAATAAAAAGAACTATAACAATAAGTTTTGAGAGCTCAAATGATATATATAATACTAGCCGTTACCCACCCGCTTCACTGGGTATTTCACGATGTTGTATATATGTATACTGTTTACATATATATTAATTATTGATATCTAGCATTAAGAATTCGATTGTATTGAAAAATATATTTATAGCTGTTACACTCTCGCCTCTTGATATAAAAAGAACATAAATTATAATATCTAAAAATTCTATTTATATCTAAAATAGAAGTAGAAAGAATTTTTTCGCTCACTTAACCTAATAATCAAGTGGATTTCCACCAAAGCAACTTTCAGTGGATCTCTACTCCATAAAATAAACATGCGTGCTAAATTTCAAGTCCGAATCTAACAGAGCAAAAACGTAATTTTTATCATCAGTACCTCGTTGACACCATTCTTAGCGGATTCCAATTCAACAAAAAAGAATCATGCAAATCAAATTTTATTAATATAGTCTTAGCAGTTCAAAAACGGGAATTTTGTCTATCAATACGCCCCAATAACTCTCCCCACTTCCCCCTGGAGTTGATTTCCGTAAAATCCATTCTTAGTGGAACTCCATTCAACTAAAGAAAAGTGCTCAACAAATTTCAAGTAAATGAGTTAAATTCAAAAACAGGAATTTTTCTATAACACGCCTTAACCCTCGCAACCCCACTCTTTTGGGAGTCCGTTTTCGCAAAAATCTTTGTAAAAGGAACTTTATTCCATGAACGGAACATACTTCTAATTTTCAAGCAGGTGGTTCTATTAGTTGAAAAGCGGAAATATTTATCTATTACACCCCTTAATCCCCCTCAGTGACCCTTGGGGATCAATTTTCCCCAAAACTATTTTGTAGCGGATCTGTACACTATGAAAGGAATTCGCTTACCAAATTTTAAGACTGTACGTCTAATAGTTTAAAAATGGAAATAATTATCTATAACGCCGCTTAAGCCCCCGCTACGCCTCTTACTAAACGATTTTCACAAAACCGATCTTATGACAGATCACTACTCAGTGAATGGAATCTGCTTACTCAATTTCAAGATTTTACGTCTAATAGTTTAAAAAAGGAGTTAATTGCCTATAACACCCCTTAATTCTCCACAACGCCACTTGGGGTCAATTTTCACAAAACCCATTCTGTAAGGGATCTGTACTCTATGAAAGTAATCCACTTATCAAATTTCAAGACTGTACGTCAAATAGTTTAAAAATGGAAGTTATATTTTGGACACTTTTTATATATTATAGCCTATGGTATAAATTATAGCCTATGTGTTATTCTGATGTATAAGCTATATTACTGTAAAGTTTCATTAAAATCCATTCAGTTGTTTTTGCGTGAAAGACCCACAAAGATTTTCACAAACTTTCACATTTATAATATATATTAGATATATAATCGCTTTAGCATCCTTTTATTAATTAACTCTTTTCTAATAATATTAAAATAAGCTTTTAATTCTTAAGTTTAAAACTAACGCCCTAATCTTAATCGTAATCAACTAGTATTATTACCTTACAAATCTCTTTCCCGCTCATTTTAACCAATCAGAGCTCCTGTTTAAAAATAGTCACCCGGTCTTCATTGTCGGGTATAAAAAGCGAAAATCTTTTGCAATCTCTCTCTTCTGGCTTTGTCCTTAACCCTGTAATCGGCTGGTATGTGTGTATTTTTGTTGTGTGTATTTTCTTTGTGATACCATCAATATACACTCATGTCCATAAATTAAGGATAATTCAGAATCACACAGAAATTGAACTCTAAAATAAAAATTCCACCTGTAGAATTACCACACACATCTTGAAGAAGAATATGCAACATACGGGAAACCATCAGATGGCGTGGATAGTACGTCACAATGACGAGAGTGTAAGAGAGGGGTATATAAGGAATGGTGGCAAAGAAGTAAAATTGTTCACAAGCGCTTTAAAAGCCTTTCAGTGCAATAACCGCATAGTTATGGCACAAAGGAAGCATTTGGATGATTTTTTACGTGGTAGAATTATTGGATGACTGGAATGTGGATGTACCCAGCTGGAAGTATCCGAGGAACTTGGAATCACCCAGAGTGTCATCTCCAGGGTTTGGCAACGATTCCAAGATGATGGTAATGGGAGTAGATGTTACAGCACAGGTCGCCCCCGAGTTACAACGCCGAATGAGGACCGGTATATATACAAGTATATATACAAGTACCGGTATATATACCGGTATATATACCCGGTATATATATATATATATATTTGGCAGTTACTGCCAAAAGAAACAGACGGAGCACAGCATCAGACCTGTCTCGTCAGCTCTCTTCAGCTACCGGTACGACAGTTTCAAGGCAGACCCTGTACAGACACTTAGGGTACATTGGTCTATATGCTCGTAGGCCTGTCAGACGTGTTCCACTTACCGCAATTCACTGTCGCCTGCGATTAACCTAGAGTAGAGAGCATGCATTGTAGACACCACAACAGTGGTCTTGTGTTAACTTTTCCGACGAGTCCAGGTTTAGTTTGCAGTCTGATTCTCGCCGGACTTTAATATGGAGAGCGCCAGGTACCCGTTACCAGCAAGAGAACACAATTGAACGACACCGTTACGGTGGTGCAGGATGGCTGGTTTGGGGAGGAATTATTCTTGGTTCCAGAACTGACCTGCATGTTCAGAGTGTAACGATGACAGGCCACATCTATCGGGATGTCATTCTGGAACTACATGTACGTTTGTTTCGGGGCGCCATGGGTGCTGAATTTCTGTTTATGGATGACAACGCCCGTCCTCACCGTGCAAACATTATAGACGAATGCCTTCAATTGGAGGATATCACCCGTATGGATTGGCCAGCATACTCACCGGACTTGAATCCAATAGAGCATGTGTGGGATACGCTTGGCCGACGAATTGCAGCCCGTCAACCCCCTTCCACCTGTCTACCGGAACTTCGGAGGGCATTGCTTGATGAGTGGTGTAATATTCCCCAAGATCAGATTGATAATTCGATACTCAGCATGCCTAGGCGTTGTAAGGCCTGTATTGCATCGTCCGGGAGACATACTCCGTATTAACCATCATACTAACCATGTTATACTGTTTTTTGTAAATAGGTTCTTTTTTGAAATTTGCTCCAGGGAGTAAAAATCGCAATTTTTATTAATTATATCAAACATATAGCATCTTTTTTGCTCTTTACCTTTTGTTTAATAAATAGACTTTACAAAAAAGTCAAATTTGTTTTGCTTCTGTCTCTTTCTTTTCCTGAACTTCATTATCCTTAATTTATGGACATGAGTGTATATCTGTGAGTCTCTACATGTTGAAGGCAGTAAACGGATTTACTAATCACACGACTGCCTCGTCAATAACATTGAATATGCAACATCAACCAGCATAGAAAATGTATCTAACATACGGTAATCACTTCCAATATGGCCACGTCCTATCCTTACGTTGTTGCACTATAAACTTCCACTCGCCACGATAGATCATGCACCATAATAAGTTTTATTATTTATATATAGTTATATAGTTAGACCTCTATTAACGAAGTCGCTAAATCGTGAGAAAAAGGTTTACTATGTGGAAAATTCATCAAATAGATATTTATTTTCAATATGCATTACGTTCTTGGTTTCAGGAAAACGTTTGTAAAATAGAGGTCCGACCGTATATAATTATTTATTTGAATTTTTTATCTCTTTAGCTTGTCACGTACAAATTTCAAATAAATAGGATAGAGTGTGGGACACTGAGACAAACATAGTTTATCATAATTGACATAAGAATCTACTTGATTTGACCTCAGCTTCGTTCGATCCCTTTTTTATAACCATGTATGCATATAAATAATGCATCAAATGACAGACTAAAGGCCACCGAATATTTTGAGCTTTATATCAGCTTATTAAATAGTTTAAGGTATCCGACTACGTTCGGAATCATGGAAATAAAAAAGCGCATAAATGTATAGTTTTCATGATATTTAGTGTCACTTATAATAGATGTATAAAATTGTTTTAAAAATGTTATTACTATAAAAAATTATTTAAATATAATATTTTTTGGCAAAAAATGAACTTAAAATGACATATTTTCAAAACGTTCTACTTTTATGAAAAAAAGATTCTATAATAATAATATGTTGCTTATATGAAGTAAAGACTTCTGTAGAGGGCCTGAACTAGGATGTTTGAAAAATTCACATTTTTTTCAGAGTTACTACCAATTAAAATAACTAACGAAGTTTTTTTTCTTAAAATTTATCCCCTCTGTTGTATTGAAATATGGATAAATCCACTTCTAAGTTATATATTTCATAAATTTTAGTTCAGGCTATGTATAGAGATCTGAGCTATATACAGTTAAAATATTTTTCTTATAGAAACCTTTTCCATAAAAGACGAACGTTTTGAAAATATGTCATTCTATGTTCATTTTTTGTCAAAATATTGCATTTTAATAATTTTTTATTATAATAATATTCGTAAAACAATTTTATACACGCATTCTAATTTAAGTTGCACTAAATATCATTAATATTATCCATTTATACGTTTTTGAAAAATCACAGTTCCGAACGTAGTCGGATACCTTAAAGAATTGAAATTCTGAAATAAAAGCGAACTATTTTATAACATTAAATTAAATTAGTTCAATGTCAACGTAAATTGTTGCGTACTACAGAGAAATTGTTGCGTATTTTCCGGCTAGAACACGTTCTGCAAGAACACATTCGATGATGAAAAAAGAGAAAATATATATATTGCATCTACGAGAGCAATGCTAAATTTTGTTTTAATAGTTCTAAGAGAAATTAAGTATGTGAATTCAAGTTTCTTCCTCCACATAAATTAGGAGATTAAACCTGCTCCTCATACTTGTAAAGGTTACAAATAGTTTCTTTAAAACATTTTATGAAGTAAATTTTCTAAGTAAATTTATGTAAAAATTATTAAGGATTTTTAAATTTAGTAACATACAAATTAACATTATATATAAAAAAATCAAAGTGAAAGAATATATATATTAAGATAAAAGATTTAGAAAAGGACCCATAATACACTGTTCATTGGTTACAACGAATATGATTGTTGTGTGTGATGGAGTTGAGGAGTATCGACCCTTCTCCATACGTGTCACGCTGGCCGTAGGGGAAAACGAGACGATATGCACGTAAAAATTCGTTCTCGGGTGAAAAGGTAATCTTCCTAATGCCAATGTCTGTGACTTCAGTAAATCTTTAGTGATCCCAAACTTGTCCAGCAAGTCCAACTCGCCCTTTCTCGACCGCATTTTTATTCTTTGTTTATTCAAAAGAAGATTATTTTGTAAACCCCACTTGTGCTTTGTCTGAACAATAGAAAGCGAGATAGAGGAACTCTACTTTTATCCCTGAATTGCCCTTGAAAAAAAAATAATAAATATTCTTCTCAGAATTCGGCGAGAATTTTAGTCGAATTCATATTCAGAGCATACGTAATTTTTTTCGAATAAAATTTTATCATATAATTGTCTCCGTAAATTTTTTTGAAAATTTCTGCGCATATGCAACTTTTTTTAGTATTCAGTATAAAAATTTTGTAAAATTTCGCAGTGTTCAATGTTTAAAACTATGAAAAATCCTTGACAATGTGCTCTTAAAAATTAATATAGTTTTTTTAATTAAGTAATGGCATTTGAAATGTATTCGAACACGATCGCAGACGTTTTGTACTTAAACCTTAAATAGTAAAAACTCTTTCACACACACAAAATTCAAAATGAAACGTAATGAAGAAATGATTTCAGAATTTAGATCTAAAGAACAAAAATCAATATATGGTAAGCGAAAAATCTGTTTGTGCAATTATCAGTTAAAAGTATTGCAAAATTGAGTGTATAATTTGTGTGCCAGATCGTGTACATGATGCTAATAAAGCCGAAGAAAATGCCACTAAATAATAACTATTCGCGATGTTTTAGTTTAAATGATTATTTTTGCAGTTACTCTAATTTTTTGAACCATCATAACAATTACTCCAAGTTTATGAATTTTTAGAACAAAATTCATTGCAAAAAAACTTTACAATATCATATTAATTTTTTAATGTTAAGCTCATGTACAAAATATAAAATATATTACTTCATTAAATTCTCACTCATTTATTTTTACCGAAATAATCGTAATCTTAAACTACTTAGTTCTTTATTGGTAATAATTCTAATATTTTGATTTGAAGCAATATATTTATATTTTTACAATGTATTTTTTAATTTAATATTAATTTGAACTTATAGCAAAAAAATAATTCAAAAATACAAGAAATGCTTTTTTTATACCTTTAAAATAATTATTTAGTAAGCGCAGTTCTACATCATATCTGATGCATTAACATATTTTTCAAAAAAAAATTTTTTTTCATGTAGAAATAATTTTTTTATTTCTGCAAAATAAAACGTACGAGAAATATTATTTACATTACCATGTGCAACAGCAACAACAAAAAAAAGAAGAAAAATATATCGAACAATTTTCCAGACTTAATGGAGCTATTTTTGAAAGGAACTATAAATTCTTGATCATTAAAAGCAAATAAATAAAACATTTATTAAGATTTAAACTTTCAGATTTAAGAAACTTTTTTATTAAGTTAGAACTTAAAAAAAAAGTTAAAAACTTAAAATATACTAAGCATATTAATTTAAAACTTAACATGGTTTACCCTCTCTCTCTCTCATTGCGTTTCTTTATAACAATTTTAGAAAACATGAAAATAAAGAAACTCTAAAAAAGAAGAAAGAAAACATTTTTCAGGAAAATAAAAGCAATTTAAGTATTATATTTTATTCATCTCCGTCAATTAAAATGAAGAAAACTTCAACTTTTTTTCTTAAAAAGCAAATAGATAGTTTTAAATTACGAAGTACATTTTTGACGAAATTCATGCACGCAAGACATAAAAGAAATAACATTAATCACACGCAAAGGCTGTACGTAATTGCGAAGAGTTTAAATTTTATATACTCGTGTTTGCAAAATAATTTCCAATATTACGAAAAATTTAAAAATTTGATTTAAACAAAAAAAAAAAATGAAAGATTTTCTTTCCATCATCATTGGGAAATAATGGTTGCCATTTGAAAAAAAAAAAAAACACCTTTTTTTTTTGTAAGCGTGTTCTATTTTTATTAGGATTAGTAAGAGTTTCTTTATTGTTGTTTTATATCCATGTGAAATCATTTCATGATTCATTTATTCAGATTAAATAATCTGATTATTTCGACATTTATAATGAGAACAATAGACAGGGAAAAATTTCATGAGATACTTGCATTAATTTTCCATTCTCTCTCGTTAAAGAAAAATAAATATATAAACATAAAAATAAAATAAATCGTTTGCGAAAGAGAGAAAAGAAATGGAAGGCGAACTTCTAGGTTTAGTATTATTTGCAATATTTGTGTTCATTGAAGTTGATATTTATCCACTATATTTAACAATTTTACACAATAGACTGACTGGCTTACGAGAAGAGATGATATTTTTTCAGCTGTCATTTTTGTTCTGTCATAAATACTGTAACTGTCGACAGTAGCAATGTTTATAGCAAAAAAAATTTTTTTTTGTTACTTAGAAAAGCGTCACCAAAAAAAAAAAGACATGAAATAACGAAGAGTAGATGCTCATTTTATTTGACTTAAGAACGAATTTATATATATAAAAATAATAGAGAAATGAAATTTTTTGACTAATTTAATAATTCTATTAAAAAAGATTATAGTTGTAAGTTTTTTTATTAAAAAAAGCGAAATATGCACGATTTAAATAAAATAAAATTAAATAATTTTAATATTATTATTTTTTTCTAGCAACTTGAAAGTATTCATGATTTGTTTTTTGTTTTGGATATTTTTAAATCAACTTAATTCCATTCGATTTTTTTTCGGTACACTTTAAAAACTTTTTACTTCTGAAAATCTTGTTGATTTGTTTTTATAAGATAGTCTAGATTTATAACCTAGAGATTGATATTAAACCACTATAAATCAGACTTTCTGACAATACAGTAAATTCGTTGCAGAATGAGTTCTAAAACTGCAAAAAAATTTCAGCATATGATTTATATAAGGAATTTAAAAAATAAGAAAAACAATAAAAGTTATTCTGATGCACATACACGCACATTTATACTTGTTTAAATTATCAATACATTAAACTCTGATGTTCGAAATTATGAGATTGTCAGACGAAAGCAGTGATCTCATGTTTTCTTCCAAAAACATGAAAATCGAAAATCATTAAGTCAAACGTACAGGAAAAAACTGCAAAATTTATTAGCAAATATTTTACCTCAGGCTTTCAAAACTGTGACCTGAATTAACCCTCCATACAAGGTTGACTAAATCATTGTAAAATCCCATGGCTTAGGTTATTTTTTTGTGATGTTTCTTGCTAACAATATTTCCCTTAAATTGAGGAATGTAATGGCTATTGTAGTGAATTATTACTTTCCTAGATAATATCATTAATCCATCACTAAAACGGCGATAACAATTGTTTTTGTACAACTAATGTTAGTTGTAATTCAAATGCCTCATACATATTTAAATATGTGAAGACGTTATAGATTGCTTCCATAAGCACACAAATAATAAAACTGTAATTTCAATTTATGTTTTTCAAACCTTCAAAATAAATGTCCGCACATAAATATAAATAAATAAAGGTAAACACAAGCAATCAAAAGTACAATTGTGGGATACAGTGGCCTTGGTAATATCACTTTGATTATAATAAATGATCGCCTATGTTTGATATATCAAGCATTTATTGAAAGTAAAAAAATATAAAAAAAACTATGTTTGTGTTTTTTAAACACTTGCTGTTTGAATGAAAAACGTGGTAAGACTGTACAATGTTTATATATTCTAGCATATCACAGAAAATTTTATTTAACGAAAAATGTTGCGTGTAATAGCCGCAGAATTGAACTATTACCTCAATTATAGCATATATATATATTTAGGTCGGTAAATAAAAACGTATTTAATCCTTTATGTTGGCCATTTTATTCTCGTAATATTATACTAAAATATTTTTTGGATTGAGACTTATTTTTAAAAAGAAATTCATTTAACTTGTTATTTTAAATCAATTTAATTTTAAGGACAATTTTTTGTGTGCCAAATATGTTTTCCATCACCCATTCGGAGCTATTCAAAGGTAGAACATAGTATGTGTGTGTGTTTTGCATTTCTTTTTTATAATACGTCACAAAAGGGCGTAGCTACCACCGTATTAATGATACGGGCCCCCAAGATACAGATGTGTAACAACAGTCCCACTAACAAGGTCCTCATACCTAAAAAGGGGCCCCAAAAGAATTTTGATACAAGGCCTACTTAGAACTAGCTACGTCAGTGACATCACATGATGTATTTATAAAATATAAATTATAAATTATAAAACATATTTTGTATTCAAAATTTTAAGAATTTATGCATATTACTTCCCATGAAATTTCAGAAAACAGGAATGAGAGCTCTTAGAAGGACATTGAAGGCTATACAAATGCATCAAC
Organism: Trichonephila clavipes; assembly: GCA_019973935.1. Classification (NCBI taxonomy): domain Eukaryota; kingdom Metazoa; phylum Arthropoda; class Arachnida; order Araneae; family Nephilidae; genus Trichonephila; species Trichonephila clavipes. The sequence continues at coordinate 240,402 of BMAU01004820.1, read as the reverse complement.
GCCTTTATGTGTTTTCTGTTGTTACTAATGCCACCTGCCTGACGATGTAAGATCGAGGCCCACGAAATTCATCACGGCAAAGAGCTAGATGTACGCTTGTCGTTAGCCATAGCTTTGAGCACCATTCAGATGAAGTACGTTTTGGCTCGGTTCCACCCCAATTTTAAGGAAGAGGTGGTTAGGGGCCTCTCACCTCTCTTTCCCTTCTACCAACCTCAAGAGAGGACTTGCGGCTCATTGGCTGTACTACCCCCATGACACTATACATTTACAAACATCCATGTTTTCTCCGGGATTCGGAGAAAGCATGGCCCTACGGCACAGCAGTCAGCGTCACTAACCGCTATACCTGATGGGTGACATGTGTTTTCTAAAGGCATATGGTCATCAACTCTAGTCAATCGTACGTCATCTGAAAAAGTTTTTTTGATGTTCAGGAAAATTATAGGTCGTCCTTTGCGTTTGCGACTTGAAAATCCAGATATCATTTGCCATGCTAGACAAATTGCTAGCAGCACAAATCATAGGTGGGAAAATAGCTTCCCATTGACATTTAAAAATTAATGAAGTGGGTTAGAAGTATTCTTTCCATGGCCTTATAAAGAGTTCATAAACAAATTACATGGGAGATTCTACTGATTTCTGTGAAAGTGTATAAAGGTCGCATCAGAGGATGACAAAAAATTAGATAAAGAGTCTCAACCACTGTTTTATTTTATCAAACATATTTACAGCTCTTAGTTTGAGAGGAAAAAAATATTGCAAAAGTAGTCTCCCCCCTCCCCTTCCCAAATCCAAAGAAAACAAACAAGCTATTAAATATACAAAATGGACTAAAACTCATTTTGCAGTTTTAAATTAATGTAATTTTTAATGTCTAGGGAAAGTATATGTATATCTACGTATTATGTTATACATTACTTTAAATATTTTTTGAGCTTGGTAGGGAGAGTGAATATTAACATCGCACTGTTCAGCTACACGAGGGCTTTTGGCGACGGACCACGTAATTTTGAACCATGGTCAAGTGACGTGGACGACACCTGAGCTGGCACCCCCTCTCCTAACTTCCAGACCACACCAACGGGAGGATGTTTGAGCTCTCGACAGATTTAACGTGCATCGTTCCTTACACGGTGGGTCTTTAGTGGTACTGGGCTCGAACTCGTGACAAGGCCAGCCACGATCCGATACCTTGCCCACTCGAGCTTAGGTAGGAGAAACAATACCTCATAGACGAGAACCATAGAAAAATTCACAATGTGGACTTTTTCTAACATTTCATCTGTACTTTGCTCAAACGTCCTCCCGTTGTTGCGGAAGTTAGGAGAAGGGAGGGCGGCAGCTCAGGTATCGTCCTCGTCATTTGACCATGGATCCAAATTACGACGTCCGTCGCCAATAGCCCTCTATCAGCTTGATAGTGAGACGTAAACATGACTCTCAATCATTCACTCACTTGTACTTCGAAATACCTCTTTTACATGCCTTGAATTTTTTCTTGACGGGTATTGATTTTGAGCTGAGTAGTTTTTCTAGGTTAATTGCAAATGATACAATTCCTCATAGAATCCCGAAAAGGAAAAATTTCCTCTTATTCGAAAATAAAATAGCTTAAATTTGCGTACAAACGTTACAAAATGTCCGTAGGAATATTACATATTAAGGAAAGTCCATGATTTTTAAGGACTTCTTTGATAATTTTTCCCCATAGTTAAAATCCCGTCTCGATTTTCAGCTTATGAAAGAAAACAAGAAAAATGACATGAAATCACTTACTTTTTAAATTGTAAAGGAGTTTTAACCCAGTGAAGTAAATAAGATGCAAAATTCTAGTACCTTTAGGTCTAACGATAAATCTAGAATCGTTACACCTCCACCAATATTAACATGGGTATAACAAAATTATGGTATAACATGTAAAATAGCTTCTCTTCTGAGTGAGTGGGTGAATATTAACGTCGCTTTATTCAGCTACACGAGTTCTTTTGGCGACAGTACTCATAATTTTGAACAATGGTCAAGTGATGAGGACGACACCGGAGCGGACACCACCTCACCCAACTTCCCCACCACACCAACGGGAGGACGTTTGATCTCCGACAGATTTAACGTGCATCAACCCCTCTATACGGCGGGTCTTCAGGGGTCCTATGTTCGAACTCATGACACGCCGGGCGCCAGTCCATTACTTTCCTTGACCACTAGACTGCATCGGATACATATCGTTTCTTGTATATAGTTGGTTCTTAAATATAAATTGTAAAAGAAACAGTGGAGCAACGGAGAATATTAGGGTCCCCTTTTCCTTCAAAGTAAAGTTTTGTGCCCCAGGCCATGATTGCAAAATCAAAACAAAGGATTGCAAGACCAAGACATAACATCGGTTTTGGGGTCCTAGAGTCCTTGTCCCCCTACCCCCGCGATGCGGGAGTGTACATTACTGAAAAGAAAAACATAAAAATAAATTTTTTAATCTGAAAAAAATTTGAATACCGAAAAGAGTGAGAAAAATGCCAATTACACTCTGACAAGATACAATAATAATGTTTCTTAATGAACTTAATGTTATTTCTTGATTGGCGGCATCATCTTCACTTATCCGAGGAACAAAAAAAGTTTAATGAATTAAATAAAGGGCGTTTTTTTTAGAGGTATAGCACTTTAAATTGCAATAAAAATAAAACAACGATTTTCGATTGACATGATTTTTTTTATTCGAAAGATTATCTTGTGGCATTACATTTTAAATATGATTTCTGGCATATGACTGCCACGGCTGGCTCGGATGTAGTCCAATCTGGACGTCCAATTTTCGATGACTTTTTCCAACATTTGTGGTCGTATATCGGCAATACAACGGCGAATGTTGTCTTCCAAATGGTCAAGCGTTTGTGGCTTATCCGCATATACCAATGGCTTTACATAGCCCCACAGAAAATAGTCTAGCGGTGTTAAATCACAAGATCTTGGAGGCCAATTCACAGGTCCAAAACGTGAAATTAGGCGGTCACCAAACGTGTCTTTCAATAAATCGATTGTGGCACGAGCTGTGTGACATGTTGCGCCGTCTTGTTGGAACCACAGCTCCTGGACATCATGATTGTTCAATTCAGGAATTAAAAGTTAGTAATCATGGCTCTATACCGATCACCATTGACTGTAACGTTGTGGCCTTCATCGTTTTTGAAGAAGTACGGACCAATGATTCCACCAGCCCATAAAGCGCACCAAACAGTCAGTTTTTCTGGATGTAACGGTGTTTCGACATACACTTGTGGATTAGCTTCACTCCAAATGCGGCAGTTTTGTTTGTTGACGTAGCCATTCAACCAGGAGTGCGCTTCATCGCTAAACAAAATTCGCTTATGAAAATCGGGAACAACGGCAATCTCTTTTTGGGCCCATTCGACGAATCTACGCCTTGCTTGATGATCGTTTTGATGAATTGCCAAACCAAACTGAGAATAAATCACTTGACAGCTGTTAAATCGGTCGCCATCTTGGAAAGTAATGCCAACTTAAACTTCTATACGTGGAAAAAAACACTCTGTACATTAACTAGGTCTTCACTTTTTAAAATCATATTATTTTCCTTGCAGGTCAGTGGTGGACGCAGGAAAGGCGAGTGTTTGTTAACTTTGCACTAAAAAGCAACACTAGAGCTATTGGTAACGGACCTAGCTCACCAATGTTAGCTCCTTGTTACTCATGGCGACGCCATGTGATCTTACTTGGCATATTATTTTGCCAGCTATATGTTGAGGGTTTTTTTTAGAATAAATGCACCCAGGGACGTCGTAAGACTTCTTGAAGCCCTGGGCTTCTACGCAAAAGTAGGCCCTGGGCTCCTACACAAAAGTAGGACCTGGACTCCTACGCAAAAATAGGCCCTGGCCCCGTGCAGAAATGTAGGTCCCACCTAGAACCCATAAAAGTAGACAGTACATAGCATACGTTGTCAAATACTCGTACAAACAAGAACGCGAATCAAATACTTGTATATAACTCACCATCGCACAGATTAGCTCGACTGACTCCAGTCTTTTGACTGAATGAGTAATGATGATGTATGGTGGTAGGCCTCAGTCTATATATAGACCACCTGCATCAAATGAAGCCAGTTAACATATCGTTCAAAATTCCCAGTTTTTCGGACAATACAACCGAAAATAACGTTTGACCGTTGAAATTATTTAAATCATGATCTTTTAATGCTGAATGGAGAATGAGACGAGGCCTTGCCTTCAGACGTCTCTACATACGCCACTGATGAATCCATTCTCATTAGATCCCGAAAGAACTTGCATTAAGGCTTTACCGGGCATTTACACCGAAAGATTCTTCTAGAAATCTAGAGTTAATTCTGGAAAATTCTTTTGATTATTTTTATATTTCAATTCTGAAGAGAATGAATAATTATCATAGGGATTTCCTAATTACGTTCAGTTATCCTAGGTAATATTCTGATGTTATTGGCATTAATTTTCCTTGTTAATATGTTAGCTTCTTGTGTGAATGTTTTCATTATCGGTTCATTCATTATGCCCTTTTAAGACAAAAAATAAGAGAGATAGAGAAAAAAATAATTTTTAAGTCAATTCCTACTTAGATCAACAAAGAAAAATTTTAATTTAGCTACTTTTTATTAAATAGTTACGATTAATATAAATATCTGTATACATAAGCAGTGGCGTAACGGAGAACATTTGGGCCCCCCTGCAAAGTCAGGTTTTGGGCCCCCACGTTGAATTTTACAAAGGGTAGGCACTTGTGTCAGTCAGGCTTTGGGGCCCTTAGAGCCCTGGGCCCCCGCGATGCGGGGGTGTACGTTACGCCACTGTACATATGACAGAATCACAACATTAAGCGGTAATTAATTTTTATTCATTATCATTAAAGTATCGTAATTGTCATCCAAAACAATCGTGTATATAAAATTTCAGTTCAACTGAACGCTTTAAAAAGTGAGAAAAAAAACCTTTTCAAGTTTTGACACAAGTCGCCAACGGGCTGTATTTGTAATTCTTTAAATAATTAGTTTTAATCAATTAATTTTTATTAATTATAATTAAATTATTGTATTGCCATCCAAAATAATCATGTATATAGAATTTCAGCTCAATTTTTCTTTAGACTCTAGTTAGACTCCTTGTGTGCCGACAAGTATAACACAAGGCTTACAAACGTAAGTCAATAATAAAAACAATGGAAGTTACATGTAGAAGGATATAGGCACAAATGGGAACCAAAAGAGGGAAAGCACATAAGCAATAATTAAAATTATCGAGCGCTTTAAAATGTATTTTATTAACGATTGAAAATTCCATTAAGATAAATAAATAACTAAATATATATAGAGTGTGAGCTAATAGTAGGAATTGAATAACATTTATTGGATATAAAATGATCAAACTTCTCGTAACTTATTCTGAAACGTACATCTCGCAACTCGTTAAAAATTAAATATTGTAAAATTCGAAGTATAACGTGTACTTTTTTAACACAAAAAATTAGATGAAAATTTACAGGTGCGCGTTATACGCTGGGTATGAAAATGAGAACTTTAAAAAAATAAAAATAAAAAAGATGAGCATAGAAAAAAAATTAGACTTCTATATTATAGAAATACTGTGTATTTAAAATAAATGATAGTCCTTATGAACTTAAAAGGACGAAGAAGTATTATTATTTTTTCAAAATCCAGGGATAATGCCACGAATAAATGATTTCAAAACATAAGGGCATTGCCCACATACATTTCAGGTTCCTTTGTAAAAAAGAGGGTGCGCATAATACAGCAAATGTAACCCAAAACTAAAACATGCAGCTTAAAAGTATAGGTACGCTTATACATCGATGAGAATTATACGCCAGATTTTACGTTAATTAAAATCAACCGCCATCTGGATCTTGCCAGATTCTGTGTGTGTGTGTGTGCCGCAGATATTTTATCTAATAATAATTTATAATCATGCTATGATCAGGCCGTAAATAAAATGTGCTTACGCATGCATGGATTAGTCTATAAATGTGTTTATCTATATATATATATATCTATATCTTTTTTTTAAAAAAATTCTTCATATATCTGTGGATTTGTTTTACTTCAGTCTTATTTCTTTCATAATTATTATTGTAATAGCAGAAGAGAACTGTACTCTAGGAATTCCAAATTAATATATATTTATTGATATTTATCACTATAACGAAAAATAGCAGACTTACAATTATTCAAAAAATTCTTTCGCTTATTTTTGCCTCCTTTTTTGTATTATCATTTTCGTACAAATTAAGATAATGTGCACATAAATCGTTATATGTTTAAAAATATATACCTTAAGTTATGAGTAACATTTCAACTCCTCAAAACCGTTGAAGTTAAATAGCAAAATGTTTCTTAAAACAATCGTTACGGCATATGAAGTTGTTTGCAGGAAACCGTTACACATTTTGCCCAGTTAGTATCCAGTGCTATGTTCACTGTTAAAATTAAATGTGTCGTTGAAGACCTACTCAGCTACTTCGACAATATTCTGATTTATTTTTTTTTCACTGTCCTTACGTTCTTTTCGGCAGCTCTCCCACGGCAGTTAATAAAAATTGTCGCTTAATATCCCAAGCAAGAAAAATAACGGTTAATGTGTTATGAAAGATTTTCTAGAACTCTTTTAGAGTAATCATCTGATTTGTGTGCATCTTCAAAGGATAAGATTGAAGTTTATATAAAAAAAATATCAACATGTTATTTATTGCTGGAAGAGCAGATATAGTTCGGGGATCTCTTAATATTTGCAAAGTCAATCGATTTGTTTAATATGTGTGTGCTTTTACTGCAATCAAACGTGGTGCACTCTCTGTATATTTATTTGTTTATCTTCGTGGAATTTTCAATCGTTACTAAAATACATTTTTAAGTGCTCAATTGAGCTGAAATTTTATATACATGATTATTTTGGATGACAATACAGTAATTTTTAATTATAATTAATAAAAATTAATTGATTAAAACTAATTATTCAAAGAATTACAAATACAGCCACAATGGTTTCATTTTTAGCGACTTGGGTCAAAACTTTATAAGATTTTTTTTCTCGCGTTTTAAAGCATTCAGTTGAACTGAAATTTTATATACGCAATTGTTTTAGATAAAAATACGATCATTTAATGATAATGAATAAAAATTAATTACCACTTAATGTTGTGATTCTGTCATGTGTATATTCATATTTATATTAATTGTAACTATTTAATAAAAAGTAGCTAAAATAAAAATTTTCTTTGTTAATCTAAGTAGAAATTGACTCAATTTTTTTTTATATTACTTGTGTGTGTGTGTGTGTGTATTTTAGTTCCACATTTTATTGACGATGTGATGTGGAAATTTCAATAATGAAGCTCCAATGATACTTTAATGGTTTGATGGGTCACGATCACTCAAAACATAAAAATTACATTACACTTTATACGTTTCAGGTAAAAATAACGGATCTTCTGAGTTAGTCAACACATTTAGAGAAAACACAAACAGTAGGCCAGGATGGCTTACAAGACATCGGCCTTAGCACAAACCTTCACACAAAGCTCGCTGACGGAGCTCACAGACCTCTGTCTTCGAAAGACGATCACTGAATTTCCAAATCTCCACACCTAGCTCACTGGCGTCCTTTCTCTTCTAGAGACAATCGCTGAATACCCTCTAGTGTGGCCCTCACGCAGGTGCAGTCCCTCGGATCAGTCCTCATTGCCATCTAGAGCTTTAGAATGTGTCTTGAGTATATTACAACGAACACACGCATAGTGTGACGTTTGGGAAAATTGACAGGTAGCGTGAAAGTTAAGAAATTGAATAATTGATTTATTGCGCCCACAGCTACTAATTACAATGTGTACATTTGGTTACAGTTATTCAAACTATTGGTTATTTCCATTCTGCAAAATATGTTATTTGTGAAGGAGGAGGCAAACGCAATCTTGCTATTTATTCAGTGTTTCAAAACGGACTCCTTTTCCACTGTCTTGAGGTAGGGACAGTTGCATCTTCACGTCGAATTTCACAAAAAGTTCCAGTTCGCAGGTGTGTTTCCAATTTCCAGCCATTGGGTTTCTCACGAGATGAAAAGATCTCGCAATATTTTAGGGGTGCAGGTGTGGATGCGAACTGTGTAATGCTATCTACATAGGGAGAAGATCTTGCAGCTGCGAGGCAGGAATATGTTACATTTAGCAAAAGACAGCAACGCAAACACACGAAGTTATGACAATGGACTCAAAAGCGTTCTTCTTCCTCATTTCAGAGATCTCAGTTTTTATACCTTTTCCAACCGGAAATTTCTCACACCTTCCAAAATCAAATGATTTTTCGGTTTGCTGTTTGGTCTAATTCAGAGGATGATACTATAATACATCAACTCTCCATGAAATGTGTCAATTTTTGAGGAGATAAAAGTTGTGGTTAAAATGGTACTTTCCGTTAGGCGGCTAAACGAAAAGAATTAATTATCACGCGATGTCTTAGAAGGTTCAAGACTGTAATAAAATCTCACTAAAGAAAATTTAAATAGAGAATTATTACACACAGAGAGCCAGAAAGAGAGATTACATCAACATTGGCAAAAAAAATGTCAAATATGTTCACTTTTTGTCGTCTTTTTTACGCGCATGGGTACAAAAGTGTTTCACCAGTTTTCAGTACCAACATGAAACTCTAAGGTTTTATAAGTAGATATGTACAAGTGAATAAAAAAAAAAAGTTATTGAACCAAACCAATGAGCCTTTTCTACACGGATGGTTTTCAGTGACACTGCGCTTGAACTAGTGAAATGCCGGTCACTAGTCCGCGACTATCACCTCCAGGCTACCGCGGCCTCAAAAAGATGTTGGAAAGTCTGTTTACCTAAAATGTTTTCGGAGTGAGTGATTGTGTTGTTTAATAGCGCAAGAGCCAATTTTGACTAAATCGCGTCAAACATGTTGAAAAATAAAAAATTCAAAATATATACAAAATATACGCATATATATTTTACATATATGCATGCACGCATAAGTGACATCGATCAGTTGAAAGATGTTTTCGGAATATTGTTATGCTCTAATGAATTAGACTCATTAACATTATTAGTGTATTTCTTGCTGATATTAAAAACTGTATTACCTGCAGAACAAACTGTGAAGTAAATTAAACAATTATCGTAAAATCTGGCGTATAACAAGCACCTCTACTCTCAACCTGCATTTTTTAATTTTTATGTATATATTCACCGTATAACACGCACCCTCCTTTTGTACTAAGAAACCTGAAATGTACAAGTGCAATGCTTTTAAGTTTTGAAGTCAAGGCATCGTCCAAAGCTTTGAAAAAAATAGGATACTTCTGGAACTACGACCCTTTAAAGCTCAAAGAATGTCATTTCTTTTAAATAAACAGGATTTTCGATACATGTAGAAGTCTTAATTTTTACAACCCTTTAAGACTCCTAAGGAATGTAATTTCTTCTAAACAAGTAGCCTTTCGATACATATAGAAGTCTTGAATTTTTTATATTTGTCACTTTTTTTTAATTTTTAAAGCTATCATTTCTTTTATTGGCGTATAAAGCGCACCTGTAAATTTTGATCTTATTTTTTTGTGTTAAAAGTGCGTGTTATACGCCGGATTTTACAGTAAATAGATTTTTAATATCATTTTGATATTTTTTCCACCAACAGTGGTATGAGTTCTATAAAAAATATTCATGTTCTGCTCCAACATTGACTTTTAGTAAAGCATGAGCAAATGTATATAAATGTGTGTGATTAAGAGAGAGATGCGTAATTAGTTTTATATAATTCTCTTATCTTCTGTGAAGTAAATACGAGTAAATGTAATTCAACCAATTATTCAAAATTTGAATCCAAACAATATTTGAAAAATTAAACGTATATTTTTCACAAAACGAAGGTAATTTGATCATTCAGACAAATGTTACATTTACAGTAAAGAAATTATAAGCATCTTTTTCTACTAAAACACATTTAAATCAGAAAAAACAACTTCCTCCTTTTCTTTTCTTTCCAACACAACAAAAAAATATATTCTAATATCACTCTCACTCAAATTTGTTATTCCGACCTTATTTATAATCACCCGATTTTTAATCTTCAATTAGAAAATTCGAATTCATCCCTGAAAACAATACGTTATTTTTAATTCAAGCAGATGTTCTATAGGAAAAAGAAAGTCACGTTGTTTTGAAAGTAAAAGGAACACACACACAGTTACAGTTCCTTCATCAGATAATTCTATTACGTTAATAAGTCACGAATTTCCATGGTCTTCCATGCATGATGTTCTTCAGCCCAACACAGAATCAAACAACTGGCCATTTTTGTTTATGTCCTTCTGGGTGCATTAGAGACAATAATAAGTCAAGTGTTTCATTAAAAGGCTAGGCGATCTTTCCGCAAAGCGACTTCAGCAAGAAATTCGCTAAGCTGAATTTTTGCGTAATGGCATCTATTCTGACGGATTTTGAAAGAAGAATTTGAACCGAATTCGACCTCTGTCACAGTTCATTATTCTTGATCCGATTGGGAAAGAGAAAGTCATGTTCCACGCTGTTCGGTAAATCAGATTTGTGAAAGAAAGAAAGAGAATTCGAAATACTTGTTGGTTATTTATGAGCTTTGTGCTTACTCATTTGTAACAGAAATAACAATACTAGAAATATTTCTAACGAAATGTCTCACAATTTAAGAGATATTTGCAAACACACAAAAAAAGCATCACATAAAACTAAATTTGAGTGCGTGCTTTTACCACATTTTCCGTGGTCCTTTGAAAATATTTTTCACTTTAAAAAAAAACAAGTATATATATATATATATATATATAATATAAAAAAAAATTTTAAGTCAATTCCTACTTAGATCAACAAAGAAAATTTTTATTTTGGCTACTTTTTATTAAATAGTTACAAGTGATATAAACATGTATAATGTTACGGTGGAACACCGAAATCTGGGGAATGTCGACTTTCACTGGTGAATGTCAACATTCACATTGTCGCTTGGTGCATATATGTCCGAAATATTTGCTAAATATCCTTCTTTCTGACACTTACATCGGTAAATGTCGACATTCATCATGCACTAATGGTGAATGTTGAACATGTCGGACATTTACATTTTCTTCCCCGTAATTCAGTCGCGATAAATTTTTCACTTCTCTTTCTGAGAGGAATGACGAACTTAAAACACTCAGTACATTCAAAATGAGAAAGGAAAATTATAGAAGTTAAAAACTTAATTATGCAGTACATTCTAAATGAGAAAGGAAAAGTATAGAAGTTAAAAACTTACTTAATTATACAGTACATTCTAAATGAGAAAATAAATAATAGTAATAAAAACTTACTAAATTATGTGATTCAAATATTATTTATTGCAACAATTTAAACTATTATGACACTTTGAATTGCACAAGAAGCCCTTGCTTTTACAACTGCATTTATTTGTGGAACACTTGTGCAATAACAGCGTGTATAGCTTTGCCCGCCGCTTCTCAAATTAGCTGCAGCTGCTTCTCTCAGCGACATTTCTTGAAAATAAATCTCATCTATGGAAAGTAACTTTACTTTACAAATTACGAACTGATTACGTGTGTAAAGCTGCTTGAAAGTACCATTTTCATTTGCAAGTTTATAGAAATCGGAGTCTTCTTTTTCAACAACAACCACTAACACATTTCGGTTATCTGCACGACTACAGTTGACATCAGGGCCTTGTCTTCGTACAGTATCACCAATTTGAGCAGAAGCAAATTTTTTTTGTGAGGTTCGTAACATTTTTGTTGCTTGCAGTAGAAGATTCTCTTTCGCAAATGCTCTTTTTTTAGAAAATAACTCGTGTTTTTCAATCAGAACTTAATGCTAAGACGTGGTAGATTGCAAGTCCTCTTCAATATTTTTCTTTGGAATATAGTTTTCGGTATGACCACCGCTCAAATTTTTTTCAGAAGTATTACCAGTTTCTTCAAGCTGTTCTTTGGTTTCGATATTTGCGATTTGTTCGCTAGGCAAAAAAGACGATGCTATGCCTCTTTTTGCTTTAACGCCAAACATTGCTTCATAAGGACTTTGGCGTATTCCTTCGTTGTATGTAGTGTTCTTGGTAAATATTGAATAAATGGTAAACCTTCTAACCATTTATTTGTATCGTTATCATTCATCCAGGCAGTTAGCATATTTTGTATATCCTGATTGGCCCTTTCAACTAAGCCTTGTGTTTGACTGTGATGAGGCTTTTTCCATGAACTACACTGGTGTCCAAAAGTTAAGCATAAATCGTAAAATGCGAAAAACATGGAGTAAATATTCGTAAAATAATTCCAAATTTCTTGTGGATATTAATTGGGCGAAGAAGAAACATTGTGTGGGCTTATGCAAAAATTTTCAGTCGACTACGTCCTGCGCGAAACATCGGCGCATGTCGGAACGCGGAGAAACCGATTCACGCAGCATAGGCAGTTCAGACAAGTTTCGTGCAACTGCTGTGCGAAGTAACGTTGTTAACCATCAAACAAGGTGAATGATGGCACAAAGACGCCAATTGGACATGTTTGCGAAAGGAAGAATCGTTGGAATGCTGGAATCCTCACGATCACAAACCGAAGTCACTCGAATTCTGAATGTGGACCAGTCTAGACTGTGTCAGAGGTTTCAAAGAACGGGAGATGTTACCCTACAACCAGTATCAGGTCGACCAAGAGTCACAACCCCTCGCCAAGACCGATATCTGGTAATAAGTGCGCGACGTCAGAGGGGCAGTACTGCTAGAGCACTGGGTTCAGCGCTCACAGTCACCACAGGAATACGAATTTCGAGACAAACTGTTTACAGGAGACTCAATCATGCTGGCCTGTATGCCAGAAGACTAGCAGTTTGCATTCCCCTCACGTCTGCGCATAAACGCGCTCGTTTGAACTGGAGTTTGAAACATCAACATTGGAGTGTGGCAGAGTGGGCCAATTTGATGTTCAGTGACGAGTCCCGGTTTAGCCTGAGTAGTGATTCTCGGCGGGTAACGATATGGAGAGAACGTGGAACACGTTTTAAACCAAGAAACATAACAGAAAAACATCATTTTCCATCAAGGGGAGTAATGGTATGGGCAGGCATCATGATGGACGGCCGCATAGACCTCGATTTCTTTGACACGGGGTCTATGACTGCTCAAAGATACAGAGACGAAAATCTTGAGCCTTATGTTCACTTGTTTCGAGGTGCTGTCGGTCCTGACTTCATATTCATGGATGATAGTGTGCCATGTCACCGAGTGGTGCTGATTGATGACTTCCTTGAAGTGGAAAACATCCAGCGTATGTCGTAGCCTGCGAACTCCCCTGATTTAAATCCTATCGAGCATGTATGGGATATGCTCAGGAGACAAATTGCAGCCCTTTCGCACCCACCAAGCTCCGTTACAGAATTGAAGAGAGCTCTCCAAGAAGCTTGGAACCGTTTGAGCCCACAACTCATTCATCATCTCATAGCAAGTATGATAAATAGCTGTGCAGCGTGCCTGGCTCTCAGAGTTGATCACACACCTTATTAAACTGCAGCATCAGTATTTTATTTAATGTATTTTTTTCATTTTTTGATATGCTCAGTTTTCTTTCAAACTGCTACTTCGGATAATAAAATTAATTATTATCATTCTTTTGATTTGCTTCCTTATTTTATAACCATTTTACACACGGATATCACGTTTCCCGCCATTCTGATTTACAGTTCCTTTTTTATTCACATAATTATCAATTATGCTTAACTTTTGGACACCGGTGTATCTTAACATCTTTCCACGTAGCGCATACTTCGGATATGACTTGATTATTGAATTCTCTACTATTATCTGATTGCATTATTGCTGGAGCACCAAATGTGTTAAAAATATTGAAAGAACGTGATACGCTACTTCTTCAGCTCTCTTAGTTTTCAAAGGTCGTAGCTGGACAAACTTAGTTAAATGATCTTGATACACCATTATGAACTTATTTTCGCCATCTCTGTTTGACTGCAGATCTATCAGATAAACTTGACATCTTGAGTTTAACTCAAAACTGATAATTAGTTTCACAATAATACTTTTCTAATGTGCACTGTGTTTCATTTGACACTGTTTACATAAATTTAAATACAACATTACGACTTCGTATGTAATATTTTTTTTATTTAATTTACAACTCTCTAAGCATACATGTTCTTCCTCCGTGGCCTGTTCTGATGTGAGTTTCGTATAGCACACTGAACAATTCGTCATTGGTAACATAATACTATATATTCGTTTCTCCTGGTTTTAATGGTACAATGAACTTCTCTTCGTCATTAATTTTTAAAACGTCAAAACATTTTAATTGTCTGTAATCCAAAGGTGTGTTGCACTTAGTTTTAGCAGAAACCACTTCAAAAAGTCTTTTAGAGTAATTTTCTTTTGAAAAATAAAAACAATTGTCTTCTCGTTTACCCGCTATCAATGCATTTAACTTTTCAAGAAAAAGATCACGATTCACTGCTGTATCCATTCAGTATAAATTAGGGTATCGGGAAAAAAAATCAAGAAAACGTTGTTCACACCATCAAACCTTGCATAAGACTGACAAAGCTGATTGACTCCCGGTAGAACAAAGGTTTTGGCGGGAAACAGTCTGTCCCCTCTTTGTCGACTCCTCTCTTTTCGACCTCCACCCCAGCATATCTGTGATTGTCGACATACGCCGGAGAAAGTCCGAATATACAAGATTGTAATACAATATTCGATCTTTCACCGAAGTATTTGGTGTGTGTCGACATTCACCGGTTAAAGTCGACATTCTCCAATTTTGGACATCCACAGTAACATATACATATGACAGAATCACAACATTAAGTGGTAATTAATTTTTATTAATTATGATTGAAGTATCATATTGTCATCCAAAACAATCGTTTCTATAAAATATCAGTTTAACTGAATGCTTTGAAACGTGAGAAAAAAACCTTTCAAGTTTTGACACAAGTCGCCAAAAATGATGCTAACATAGCTGTATTTGTAATTCCTTAAATAATTAGTTTTAATCAACAAATTTTTATTAATTATAATTAAAGTACTGTATTGTCATCCAAAATAATCGTGTATATAAAATTTCAGCCCAGTTGAGTGCTTTAAAATGTATTTTATTAACGATTGAAAATTCCACGAAGATAAATAAATAAATAAATATATAGAGAGAATGAGCTAATAGTAAGAATTGAAAAAAAAATAATAAAATACAACTCCGTTTCAAATAAGCATTTATCATTCACAAGATTTTCGAAATGAATTGCATTAAAAGTAAATAATAATCTTTTCATAATCTCTCTCTCCATATATATATATATATATATATATATATATATATATACTAGAGGACCCGACAGTCATTGTCCTGTACACACATCTTGAATTCAAAAATTCCAAATTTTTATGAATAAGCTTTAACAATCTGGACCGTTTTGAGTAAAATTTGTATTAAAAAGTTATTACAATGTCTAACGTCATTACACATGTACGGTTATCACAATTCAATCAATCGATAGCGTGTGAGTATGTGTATACTATGAGCGAAGTTGAATGTAAAGGCTGTGTGAATAAAAACTTAAACTTGTTTGAATTAAAGGTGAAAAAATTGAGACTCAAAATATTTTATAACAGGTATATATAATAAATTGTACATAAGCTTAATTTATTCTAATGCCATTAGATGTACAATATTTTTGGTTAATCCTTGAGGGATATAAACAAATAAATTCGATGGTTTTCCAACTCTGGAACACGCAACATATAATTGGCCGTGAGAAAAGCAAGGATTTTCTAACTTTAAGCCACAAATCTGCATTGTTTGACCTTGTGACTTATTAATAGTCATATCAAATGCTAAGCGAATTGGAAATTGTAAACGTTTAAATGGTATAGGTGAATCTGAAGGAATCATTGAGATCCGTAATAGAAGTACAACTTCACCTTGATTTATTTCAACAAAATAATAACACGAAGTGACAAAATATTTTCCTGAAATGATCACAAATTTTTTCGAAGTGGCCCGCGAGGTCATTTAGTTTGAACATCCCTGCTCTAGAAAGAGGTAAGGGAGGGGGGAGTCCCACTTAGATCGAAGCTAGAAACTTTACTTTTATTTTTATTGTTGGGGGGACAAACTACCGGTGTCAGAGTGGCGGGGAGAAACGTCCCTCCTTTCCTTTTTAGGGGTGTATATGTCGGAATGAATACGAAAAAAGCCGAAAGAGCGTTGCATTTCCGAGCGTGACGTTCATTCAAGTTTACTCTCCGGCAAATCATGCCAATAGAAGTCATCACTTCAAAAAAAAATTATCATCTATCATATCATCTGCTACCGCTGCCATGTCTTTCCTCTCAAAAAGGAAAATTTCCTTTCTCCAGAACCCTGGGATTTTTTATCGGTGACACAGCGCTACCTAATGAGGATTCCCTAACTAAAGCTCGCTACAGAATGAACTATTGTTGTTGTTGTTCTCGTGTCCATGGATTTGGCAAAGAAAAATAGCATAAGAAAACTACATTCTACCGAAAGTGCAGGGACATTTTAAGGCATGGGCCAACTGGGCCCGTCCCATGGCTTCGACTTCTTGGGGGAGCCTCGTCTCGTTCTCGACTCATCCAAAAGAAGATCCTAATTCGAATAATTTCGAAGGTCAAACGTTATTTCAGGTTGTACTTTCCGAAAAACGGGGAATTTCGGATGATATGTTAACTGGCTATTTGTAATGACCGTCGTCCACATACAGGCCTTGACCTACCACCATACACCATTATTACTCCTGCAGTCGAAAGGTGACACTCGGTCCAGCTGGTATGTGCGATTGTAAGTCATGCACATTTATTTGTTTCGGATTATTGTTTGTACGAGTATTTAACTACGCGTATGCTATGTAATGTTTACTTTTTAGGGTCATAGATGGGGCCAACAGCTGTCTAGGGACCCTGAGCCTACTTTGAGTAGGGGCCGGAGGGCCTCAAGAAATCTTAAGACGTCCCTGCGAAGGTGACAATGAATGAACTGTTTTAAGATGAAACTAACTGAGTATTAATATAAAATTAAATTTAATTTAAAATCACATGCAAATCTTAAATGCTGTTACATAAGCCCTAATTATATATATATAAAATAACTTTCTACCATCTGCAAAAGCTTTTTATGAACAATCTTATTCGGCAGTGAACAATGGCGCGAAAATTCTTTGCCATATTCTCAATTTTTACTTTCCCTATTAGGGCCGTGGGTAGCCAAGTGGTTAGAGCATCGGTCGCCATACCGGAGGACCTGGGTTCGATGCCCGATGCCACCAAATGCCCTCCGAGCACTCACGGAGTACGCGCTCGTTAAATCAATGGGTCTGAAGTCCTGTGGGCTGAATCACGAGTGCAGGGGACTGGAGAATGTTTCCCTCCCCTTCAGTTCCATGCCTTAATTGTGGAAATCGGTGGTGTTGCCATCTATCGTCCCTTCGGGAATTTATCCGAGCTAATTCGTGCTGTCACCTGTATGGTGCTCAAGGCCAACGACAGGCGTACATCTAGCCCAGTGATTCTCAAAATGGTCTATATAGACCCTCAGGGGTCTATGACGACCTCCAAGGGGTCTACATCAGCCAAAAATTAATTTTGGGGTTCATGAGGTGTAAGTGGGGGTCTATGTGATAGTGGCTCTCATTAAACTGAATCGTGATTTTAATTTTAAAAGAAAATTTAATCAAGTGAGGAAACAAATTATACCTATGTAACAGATTTCTTTACTAAATTTAATGTTCATTTGCACTTGTTTGTAAGGTGACAACATGAATTTTATTAAAACAAGAATCCTTTCAGCTTTCTTCTTAGAGTTAAGCTAAAAAGGAATACTACTTGAGGCACCGAATTTTTCTAAATTTGTCTCAGACAATCTGTCAGAATGTTTTAACCTATGTTCAACAATTAAATGTATTTTATTCAGGTTTTTAAACCAGGTTTGAGAATGCTTTTACTACGGCAATACCACAGTAGGCAATGAATTCATGCGGTCACATTGAAAAAAAATGTCACATTACAATAGGAACTCATCGTAATAAGCGCTAACGAAGTTCTTAAAGTTTAGAAATGGATGTCAGCAATTTTGGCTTTTAAAAGTCAAACCGATTATTTGTCTCGAATCATGGAATATCGTGAGGAAATTTTTCATTGCTTTTCCTAGTGTAAAGGAGTTTTAGCGCGGTTGCCAATCTGCAAAAAAAAAAACTGTACACTGCTAACAGATGAGATTTAAGGTTAAAACTGACAAGATTGATATCAAATGTTGGAAATTGGATATTGTTGCGGTAGAGATTCATCCCTTCAATTAAAATCATTTGTTTGTTGTTTAGTTATTTTATTTAATAGTTTTATTTACTAAGTAACTTTTAATTTAATTAATTAACATGTGCTTTTAAAATTTTAAACACTATACTTTATTACAGTTAGAAATTTAATTCATTTAAAGTAGGTGTAGTAGTACTAGCTGTCAAAAAGACATTTAAATTGATAAATTTGCAAAAATTCAATATTTAATTAAGCAGGGTGAATGGCAAGAGGTTAATGAGACAGAAAGGTTTGGGAACCTCTGATCTAGCCCCTTGCCACAATGAATTTTGTGGGCCTCCATCTTACTACATCAAACAGGTGGCATTAGAGACAACATTTTCCCTATTTCTTTTAAAAAATGTTCACACATTAATTAACCCCATCAAAAGTTGCTTTGACAAAGATGATTTTGTGATATAATTCACAACATATCTTTTTTTTTCTGGCCTCTTACTCATCGAAAGAATTATCTAAATTAGAGCCATTTCGCATGAAAAAAAGAATGCATTCGCTTGTGAAATTTTCCCACTTGCTACAAGTGCCACTATACCACTTCCGCGAAAATGGAGATCCAAACAAACATTATTCTAATAATGATCTGTTTCATGGCGACATAAATCTGATGAATTTGTCATTTTTCGGACAATTTCACTACCAAAAAGAACCGTTTTCAATACTCACTTTGAGAGTTAGATGGATTGCTTTCAGACACTCGAGTGTAGTGCTTCTTTCAACAAGAACTTTTGTTGTCCGCATAATTATTTATATCCAGCCATTGTAAGTATTTCGAAGAATTATTTCTTCTCCCACACAAAGCATTTGGTAGTCTAGAGTAGCAGGTCATACTTTATTATTTCGAGTTCAGTTCAAAAAATTGTTTTTCTGCGATGATTCCTCAGTTATTTGCTTTTACTTTTTAGCGGAAGCTGAGTAACTTGTATAAAGAATGTCAACCTTTTCTTTAAAAAGAATAATAAAATTTGAGTGGTAATAATTTGTTTTCCTATTATTCTGATGTAATGACTTTTGATTAATTTGAACAAATTAAATAAAAATGTAGACAAACATTGTCAAAACAGTCTTTTATATAAAAGAATGTTTTTTAATCAAATTATTGTCTTTGAAACATTTTACTCGTAATTACTCTTAAATAAAAGTATGCAAAATAGAAAAATTTAATTGAGAAAAATGTTTATATAAATAAAAACACATCCGTAAACACACTTAAAAACTTTGTATTTGTATTTAAAAAATCACATAAACATTATTTTTTGAAAATATTTTTAATTTCTAAAAAAGGTTTTGATTAGTAATTGCGCTTTTTTGCCATTGTTAAAAATAAAATAAAGTTGGATATGATTTTTGTTTATTTTTATTGCGGAGCACCAACCACCATTGTACAAATTATACAACTGTTCAAACCAGTGGCGCGCACAAGGATGGGACCTCGGGTCCGGTCCCCCTCCCCCAAAGCCCTTGATTTTTTTCCGATTGATTATAATCCTATGTATATAGTACGCAAAATTCAATTAAGCATTTGTTATTAATAATCAATTTTATTAATTAATGCTAATTATTCATTCAGTAATTAATTTTTGATTGTTTTTTGTTTTCAAAAATTGACGAAATCAAAAGAAAATGTTGGGCGGCAGCATGATACGAGAATAGAGCACTTAACGATCGTGGACCCCTACCCCTTCCTAGAAAAATTCTTGTGTGCATTACTGGTTCATACTCATTGCTCAAATTGTAAAACTGTAATTTCCTGTTCTAATGCCAACGCACTCCTTTTCAATGTTCACATAGGCATTTATGATGTAATGTGTTAATATTTGAGCTTGAAGTAGTTGATTGAACTGAAAAATGCGCCTCGTTACCAGTTTGTAACTATAGTATTAAACAGGACTTACTGCCTTCTTATTGTTGTTCTCGCGTGTGAGATAAATAAATTTATTACCTCATCACGAAAACCTTTTTTTACATCGAGAGAGACATATATTTATCTATAATGATTTTGTGTTGGTAGTTTTCATGCGTATATTTTCAATTCCTACTATTAACTCCCACTCTCTCTATATTTATTTGCTTATTTATCTTGGTGGAATTTTCAATCGTTAATAAAATACATTTTAAAGCACTCAATTGAGCTGAAATTTAATATACATGATTTTATTTTGGATGACAATACAATAATTTAATTATAATTAATACAAATCAATTGATTAAAACTAATTGTTTTAAGAATCACAAACACAGCCTGGTTGGCGACATAGCGATCTTTTTGGTGACTTGTATCAAAACTAAAAAAGGTTTTTTTCGCACGTTTTAAAGCATTCAGTTCAACTGAAATTTTATAGACACGATTGTTTTGGATGAGAATACGATACTTTAATGATAATGAATAAAAATTACCACTTTTTGTTGTGATTCTGTCCTACGTATATACATATTTATATTAATTGTAACTATTTAATAAAAATTTTCTTTGTTAATCTAACAACAAGTAGGGATTGACTTAAAAATTTTTTTAATTACTTGTTATGTATAATTCTTCGATAATTAATATTTTTATTTGTTCGAAAAATAAAATTTCACTTAAGTGAATGAAAAAAATGATTAATTATAACAACATTACAATTAATAAATCATGTAATTAATATTATAAAATAATGGTTTGAGAACCATAACATTAATTCTTGAGCAACATCTGATACAAAATTGTAATTTAAGAGAAATACTATACTTAAAATGATGTAAATAAAATAAAATAATTTCTATTTCGATTAATACATAATATTGTATTATTGAAAATGGTAATGCGTATTCATTGAAGTTGACCAATGCCATATATTAGATTCCAACAGATTAAGTCTTTAATCAGGTTGTATTCTTACCACTCTAGTAAAAAACTTAGAAATTAAAATTTTAACTAATAGCAGAAAATAAATTCAATGTGTGTGTGTGGTTACTTCGCTGAAATATAAAAATAAGAATTTAAGAAATTTTTTAAAATTGTCTGAAATTATCTGTATTATAAGAGTGTACTAACTGTGAATCTCCCTGTTCCTGGTATGAAAATTCAGTTTTGATAAACATTAGAACCACAGAAAATCAAAAACTGAGGGGTGGGGATAAACACTTTTTCCGACGTAAATTATTAAACTTACATATTATTTTGAGTTTAGGAGCAATGCGAAAATATTTAAACCGTGCGATTTATTCTTTTCAATATAACAGCTAATCTATAAACTATGACTCAACTATCAAGAATTCGAAATTATGACGAAAAAAAAAATCGTTTGCTCGAGAACAATCTATTAATCTGTAATCCACTGTTTTCCTCAAGAGCTCTAATGAAATATTCTATTCTTAGAGTGATTTTTTGCAAGTGTTGTAAGTGATGACAAAATCATTCTTCAGTCAAACGAAGTATGTAACTCTATTCTCGAATAACGACGCCCTCTGGTGAACAACCTTGGAACAATGCGACGACAGTTTTCAAGACAATTTAAATGGCATGTGCTTGCGTACATTTTCCTACGAAAGTAAGAATTACGCCTTCTTGAACAAGGGGGGAAATGTGAAACTGAGACTGTGACGTCACATATCTGCCATTCATAATGAGCTGCTTTGTTTCAGGGACCCCCTTGTGGCAACGCGCTTGAATAAGGGAAAACAATGGATACTTTTCTGCTCTACTAAATGGCAACGCTCAAATCACATCACTTAAAGGCGTCATTTTTTTCTACTTTGTGGTTGAAGCTTTTAATTCCGCATTGTGCAGGCGATTTTTAAGAGCAGAGCTTTTCCTTTTCAATTTTTTTGTTCATTATAGCTTTTACCAGCTTATCCAAGGGAGATAAAAAAGATTTCCCCCTCTATAAAGCAGGTTTTTTCCACTCCCTTTCCCCCTTTAACTGTTTTCTTAGCAGCCTGTGATTATTATTTGAAGTTGAGATATCCCAGACGTATGAATACGAGGAATTTATCCTCTCTTAACACTTTTATTCCCTTATCACGCATGAATCATTACCAATGGATCCTAAAAGAAAACTGCACATCCTAAACCGAATTTTGCTTCTTTTTTATGCTAACACAATAACTATCAAACACTCCTAGATAAAAGACATTCAATTTTTAAAAAATTATTCTAACTACAAAAAGATTTCTTTTTTTCTGTTCAGAACTTCTGATAATTTACTTGAACAGAATTAGGTACAGCATTTTTTTTCCTATCCTGTGAAATAACAATAAGCTTAAAAAAATTATTAGTTATGTCAAGTTGTAATTCATATAAGAGCATTTCGAAGTAATTTTTTTTCTTTGTGTATAATTATTATAAAAAGTAGCTTATAATGAGTATTTCAAATGTACGAAAAAAAAACAATTCATTATTTTTTTAAAAAATTAATTTGTTACTTTTTAAAAGTTTATTGTAAGAGTTTTTTGTTTTTCAATTTTTTTTTCTTTTCATTTACAAATGAATCTTTTCCTGCTAATGGCGATATTATTAATTTCAAGGAAATAATGAATCGTTTATTATTATTATGCATTTCCACGAATGGTTTTTAAAATATTTTTATGCTGTGTGTGTTTAAATTTTTTAAAAAAATATTTTTTGTTAAATAGCATTTAATTTTTGCTCTTAATAACAGGGTTTTTGTGTGTGTGTGAATTTTAGGTGGGTTGTAATGATGCCTCACTGAATTGTTACTGAGAAATTGGTTCATTCCATTGGTGGCGTATACTGAATTTTGAACATCAATTTGTTATAATTAATAGTATTTCACTCAGTACTATAAACAGAAAAAAGAATTGGCTTTATATATAGCCATTCCTCCCTAAAAGCAGACTTTTTGGCAGAGGTGTAACGGAGAATATTTTGCCCCCCTCCTCCCCTGAAAAGTCAGGTTTTGAGCCCCAAACCGGATTTTACAAAGGATTGCTTTGCTTTGGGGGAAAAGTGAAAAAACCAAACATTTGTAAACGCGTATATTTACATGTTTGTAAATTACTTTTTTCATATTTTATAAGATTATTTTACCAAAGAACATACAAGTGTTTTTTCATTATTAGATTCAGTAAAATATGCAAAATTTTTTAATACTAAAATTGAAAAATCGATTTTTTGAATGTGTATGATGTTCTGTTTTTCTTAATCAGAATTTCTACATACAAAAGTGAGTAAGAGTAAGAATTAGATTAACGTAGCACTATATTGCAACACGAAGGCGACAAAGTTTCTAAATTTGAGCCTCTATCAAGTGACGAGGACGACACTGGAGCTAACACTCCCCTCTCCAAACTACCGCACCACACCAATAGAAGGACTTAGAGCTAGACAGATTTAACATGTATCAGCCCACGGAGGGCTTTCAGTAGCATAAATGTGTGTATAACCAAGTTTATAATGGAAAAATCTAAGAATTGCCACTCCAAAAAGAATTAAAATATTTACAAAAATCATCTCATTCTAATTAGGTTCGTATTATAATTCCAAAAACATTTTTTTAAAAAATCCACAGTTTTCTAATAAACATTATTTTATCCTAATATGAATATGAAAATTTTCAAAAACAAATTATTTTATAGCTTGTAAGGTAAAAATAAACAAATATTCATAATACAGTACTGAGTGACAAATTGTAACTAATAGGTTTCCTGCAAACATATTTACGTAAGAAATAAACAAAAATATTTATTCAACATAGATTTGCATCAAATACAACAAAAACTCTAAACACACCCTTTTTTTAAAACAATATGAAGTAACGTAGATGTTCTCCCAATATCTTTGCAATTGCAACTGATTTCAGCTATTCAATGAACACGATTGACACAATTAAATCTGAATACTTTTTAACCAAATCACTAGCGGTATTTTCAATTGATTAATGAAACTCCTGGGACAAAATAACAAATAATTAAAAAAAAAAATACACCTCATTTTAAGATTTTGTCTAACACAAGGGGAAAAAGTAACAACAAATAACCTTCAGAAAAAGAAGAATTTCAAGGAAACTGAAATTATTTTGATTGGTCTTAGGAGTGCTATAAATTTGATGAAGCATCCATTTTCTACTTTATATTAATGCTGGTGTTTTCATTGTTTTTACTAAATTTCTGCGGCACAGTTCATGTTTTTCCCCTTCAAAAGAATCAGTATTTCTGTACGGAAATTGCAGAGCTTTAAGAACTCTGAGGAATTCAATAAGTTCTTTTACAATAATATTAAAAAGGGGGTATTATTTACTGTTTGGAAAAATAATAAATTTCGTGTTTGAAACCTGATCTGTCAGTATTACTGCATTTACTCGAATCTAAAAAAGCTGCACTTTTTTCCCCAATATTAATGCTACTGAAAATCGAAGGGTGCCTTAGAATCGAAAGGAAAAAAATTCGTTGGATGGAGCGATTAGAGCAATTACTGGTTCATGTATATATTTAAAGTTTGTATGGTACAGGTAAAATAACTAATTATTCAATTCTTATAAATTATCACTTTAAATTTACTTTAATTTTGTGTAATTGAATATAAAAGAACCATTTTACACAATTTTTCAGTTTTCACAAAAACTTGTTGAGAATTTGGGATGTGGCTTAGAATTGATGGCGGCTTAGATTCGAATAAATACGGTATGTTTCATGTTACCCTATTAATACCCTATTATTTGTATTACTTCATTTTAAGAAGCCCTTCTTTTTTGTTTTACTAACTGTATAATTCGAATGTGCATCATTTTATGACTTAAGACGGCACTGGCACTGCTTTTTCAGCAGTCGGTATTTTTCGTAACGCCCTGGAACCATACTCTGCGTTTGGGAACCAAAGCCTCTTTTTTTTCATGGTGGAGGGTGAAAGAGGGCAACTCACCCGAACAAGGACTCAGAGCTCAGGAAGATCAGAATCCCAGTGCATGGGTGGGTATTTCAGCCGACAGCTTATTCTGCAGCATTCATTTAATTTTCAAAAATATTTTAGAAATAAAATGCGATTCTTCATACAAAAGAGTTACAAAGTATTTGGATTTAAGAATCAATTTTCAAGTTCAGAGAGAGAGAGACAATTGTTGATATATCGATCATATTGTACTTCAATTTGTAAAATATTTTTATATATAAAAAGAATGTTTTTACCTATAGGTCTTCAAACTGTGTTCCACGGAACCGTGGGGTTCCACAAGGTATACCCAAGGGTTCCACGAGTCACAATAAAAAATTCGAAAAGAAAATTATAAATGCGTATGCAAAATGGATTCACGTTCACTATGAAGTTTATATACTCATCACTGTCATTAAGAAAGGGAAAATTTTATTTCTACGTCAAAACCTTATTTTGCAATACCTTTTAAACTTTTATTAGGATATAATAAAAGAATATTAAAATGTGTGTGTGTTTTATTTTTATATATAACCGACTAGATTGTAAATATTTTATTGTTTACTATCCCGGGTTCCACGACATAACTGTATGCTCGTTAGTACTATGGCTTGTAAAAAACTAGTTTTCCAATGGAAATAACACCTTTTGACAATTGTTGAAAAAACACCTTCTATAAAGGAGAGGGAATGACTTATATGAACAGATTCGATATCAAAACGCTAAATTTAAGCAAGAACAGCTCCTAAATCTTATGTTGCAGATTCATGGAAAATACACAGTATTCCTCTAAACATTTTAATGCCTTTCAGAACAATGTGTATAAGTGAAAAATATTTATACCATAAGTGGCTACAAAAACAAAGTATAGAAATAAATCTAACTCAGAATATGTAATGCAATTGCAGTTAATTTCAATATGCATCGACTTGACGGTTTGCATGAAAAAATCAAGCACATATCCCAGTTACTAAACATAATGCATGGGTAGATGACACTTGGATCACAAATTAATATTATTAATGAGTAAATTACATTAAAATTTTTAATAATATAACAGACGCAATACTTTTTTTAATTGACTATACAAGAAGTACCTAAAAGATGCTGATCTACTTTAAACATTATTTTAAGATATATTCTTCAAAGTGTATGTGTGGAGTAGGGTTCCACGAAAATACTTTCTTGTTCTAGGGATTCCACGAAAACACCTTCTAGTTCTAGGGGTTCCGTGAGTTGCAAAAGTTTGAAGTCCACTCATCTATCGCACACAAAATCCCTTTCATTTTTTATTTTCTAATTAATTGCTCAAAAATCAGAGAATCTGTGTATAAAAAAATATAACTCGATGCCTTTCTTTATGATTTTCGTGAAGTTGAAGAAAAATATTTGTGTGTGTGTGAATAGCATTATATTTTTCTCTTTATGCCTTATTCATCATTTTTTTCACATTCTTTATTCTAATTATTTTATTTGTTGCCATCAAGAATGGTTTTCATAAATACATGAAATAAAGGGGAAAATTTGTCTGCTTAGGGACAAAAA
Source organism: Trichonephila clavipes (assembly GCA_019973935.1). NCBI lineage: Eukaryota > Metazoa > Arthropoda > Arachnida > Araneae > Nephilidae > Trichonephila > Trichonephila clavipes. The sequence goes on along the minus strand of BMAU01004820.1, from coordinate 213,568 downwards.
GAACGAATCTTGTAAGATAGCTATGTACTCGTAAGAATAAAATATTTACTATCCTTCGCAGAGATGTTTCGAGGAAGAATAGAATCATCGTCTTCTGGAACACCACCCCTCCCCCTCTCTAGATGACAGATACGCATCTACAAATGCCTTCACAAATTTGAAGGTGATAATGCGCAGATGTTTTTCCAAATTGAATGAAGAAAGCTGGTGTTATTCATTACTGAAAATTACATTAATTTATTTCCTAATATATTCATACTACTATAACAATTAAATAATCGGACTAATATTAAAAATTAGATTTATTGAAAACAGTGTACAAATATCTTTGAATCACGTTCAATATACTCCCTTTCTATATTAATACATAGCTGCATAAGAATTTTCCACCGTTCCAAACAATGCTACGGCTTATTTGGTGTCACCATCTTCGGTAAGTGTGCCGTTTTTTTCCTTTTTTTTCCTTCCTTCTCCCACAGACAGAAAATGTGTTCCCATCAATGCATTTTTCACTTTAAGAAACAGGTAGAAGTCGCATGGTGCAAGATCTGGTGAGTATGGTGGATTCTCGAGCACAGAAATGCGTTTGTCCACCAAGAACTATTGAACAGAGAACGAAATGTGCACCGAGGCGTTGTCTTGGTGCAAAATCCACGTGTTGTTGCTCTACAGATCTTGCCTTTTCTTCCTCACTCTTTCTCTAAACTTTCGCGGGACCTCAATGTAGTACTGCTATTTTGCAGTTTGGCCTCGAGATACTCATTTAATCCTGAAGATGCCTATTAATATCGACCACAAACGATGAGTATCACCTGTTCTTGGTGTCCAGATCGACAAGAACGTTCATCATCTTCAGCAAACTCCCGAAAATCATTTGTGCCATTCAAATATTTGACTGTGTGACGTGAAATTATCTGCCAACACCCCTTTAACAATTTAGTATTCAGTAGGAATTTTTTTAAAAAAATTCATAAGGAATTTCAAAGCTAGTTTTTTACGTTTATCAGGATCGCGGCACTTCGACACAACAGCATTTTCTTAAACAAGGGTAAAAAACAAACTGAACTAGATAGGGGGATGGGGAATAACGAGCCACCAGTACTAGGGTTTCTGATTTCCCGGGTTTTTTCATTCCCGGAAGTGTCCGGAAATACATCAAAATTTTAAAAATTTAAAAACAAGTTATTTTTAAATAAAATCAATAATAAGTATATAAAATAAGGATACATATAAATTCCAAAATTCTTATTTATATAGTGAACTAAGAAATACAAAAAAAAATATGTAATGAATTCAATATTCATTTTTAAAATAGGATTTCAGAAAGCATAAGCACAATTTGTACTTAAATCACTTAGAATATTTCTAAGCTTTGTGACGAACAATACGGCAGCAGAGAAAGCTTTCTCGGCTTCAACTGACGTTGGAGGAATTGTTTTTAAAGTCTCACATAGTTTTATAATGTTTGGTGATGGATTTTCAGTCGAGTGTTGAAAAAAGTACTTCTTTTGGTTGAACAATATAAAACTTTTGTTTTAGAGTAAATTGCTTTATCTAATTTTTCCTCCAACGTCAGAGGTTTTTCTTTCAAAATTTCCATGCTCTCTTCTTCTGAGTGCGAAGAGTTGGATATTGATTTCTCTTCTTTGCAGAAAAGCCTTGTCCCCATCTCTCTCTCTCTCTCTCATTTGGGCTTGTTTAACCAAACAATTTTTACTAAGTAATCGCGAAATATCGACAGTAACTGTAACTCTACTTTAATGTCAATTAATGCTTTTAAAATTTCTGACTTTATTTCTAAAAATCTTTCAGCATTACCAACAAAGTATTCCAGCGTGTTTTGGTATTCAAATAAACCATCTTTTCATCAAACCATTGATTCCAGGGAAATCCTGGGAACGAAATATGATTCCCGGGAATAGAAAAAGTACAGAAACCTTAAGGTTTCCCGGGAAAGAAACTCTAACCAGCACCGGAAATATCAAGAGGTCAACTACTATATTCCATTCATACACCTTTACACCAAGCCTAATGGTTAGAGCATGCGCAGTCCACCTTATAACCTTTAAAAAATATCTTTCTCATTTTGTAAATAATTTGAATAAAAAAGTTTGAACTAAACTGTTTCTAATCCTTGATTATCTTTTTCAGAGAATTAATTTAATTTCATGTAACTTAATTTTCTGCTTTTCCTAAATTATTCGTCCCTTTGGAAAGGTTGTCTTTTTTGTGATTATTTCTTACATCTGCAAGTAAATATTAATAATGTGGCAGTTTTTTAAACCATTAACAACAGTTAATATTACTGTACAACAAAACTTCTTACCACTCCTTATTCTTTCCACAAAAACTTCCGAGATGTGAACGTTTACAAGATACTCACGAAGAACACATTGTTTAATAACATGTTTTCGAAACATTTTAAATTCGTAAATTAATATTTCAAGTAGTTACCAATAATTATTTGTTTGTATTATGTTATTCTTAAATGTGTAATGATAACAATTGTGTAGTTTATTAATTAAAAAATCGCAATTAATAGGACGTTTTGCGAAAATAAGAGCCTCACAACTATTTTTGCTATATACATTCGGACCTCTATATATTTAACGAAGTCGTTAAATCCCGAAAAAAATTTGTTTTGTGGAAAATTCGATAGATATTCATTTTCAATATATACTTTATATTCTTGGTTACAGGAAAAATTTCGTAAAATAGAGGAACTCACAAAACAGAGGTTCGTGAAATGGAGATTCGACTGCATTCGATTTTGACTCTATTAAGGTCATTTTCAGAATTTTAGTTGATTCTAAAAAAAATTAATTTTTAATATCGATTTCATTTTAATCTGCCAAAATTTTTATGAGAAATTTTAATTTGAAACAAAAGTTTTCCACACTCAAATATCATTACAACATTTTACCAAGGCGGCCTCCGAAGAACATTTCTATGTGAAAACATATTCGAATATCTCATAATTTTTTCAAAAATCAATTTCCTCGACAGCAAGGTTAATTTAATCTTGTCACTCAATTTTCCAGAGTGCTATGAACAAATCACAGTTCAGCTATTACTGTAAATATGTTCTTAGTCCGAAATAGATCTGGAACAAAAGAATGTTTCGTTCTTTTACGAACCAATTGAATTCATTTGTATTGTAGAAAGAAATGAATTCCTAACTATAAAATGTATCGTGAAAGTCACAGTTACATCTCAGAAATGATTAATGGCATATTTTAGTTTGTTAAAGAACAACTTAGAACCTAAAGATGGAGACATTGAGTTCGGAGGAAGCGATTATTTATACCACCAATAAATTGCAATCGAATGATTTAAATGACATAAAAAGAGCATACGGCATCATAAAAGAAATTTAAATGATCTATTTAACAGTAACAAAAACAGGATGTGACGCGAAAATTGTTACAGTGTTCCTCAACTGCTCACAATGTGAGTTGTTGATCACACAAAAAATAAATAAGAATAATGTAAAATCAGAATATTTCGTCAGCGGCGTGTTTTTCTCCTTTAGCACCCCCTTTTTTACGCCTTTAAATCTAATGCAACTCATTGTTCTTATTTTTAAGTGTGTTGAGAACTTCTACTAGACAATGTTCCTTAACGGTAACTCTAAAAGAAAGAAATGGTAGTTAGCTTTTTTGACCATTTGTGGTGGGAGGGGCTCAGTGGCGCACGCAGGAATTTTTCAAGAGATTTTCGTATCATGCTCCCAACATATTATTTTGCTTTTGTCGATTTTCGGCCCCCCCAAAGTTAAACATTAATTATTGAATAAATAATTCACATTAATTAATTATTAACAACAAACAATTAAATTTTACGGACTATACTTATAGGATTATAATCAACCGGAAAAAAATTAAGTGCTTTGGGGTGGGTCCGGACCCGGGGACCCCCCTCTTGTGTGCACCACTGGAAGGGCTTGGTTTCACTTTTTTGCATCACGGGCATATGTATGGTTCGGCGAACTCGTGGCTATTGTGTCGATTCGTGGGCTCGAGTTCTAATGTCACTAAGGACCCGCTGTAGAGGAGCTGATTCACGTTGAATCTATCGAGGCTCAAGTGAGTGAGTGAGTTAATATTAACGTCGCACTGTTCAGCTACACGAGGGCTTTTGGCGACGGACCACGTAATTTTGAACCATGGTCAAGTGACGTGGACGACCCCCTCTCCTAACTACCACACCACACCAACGGGAGGACGTTTCAGCTCTCGACAGACTTAACGTGCATCGCTGCCCTACACGGCGGGTCTTTAGTGGTACTGGGATCGAACTCATGACATGCCTGCCATGGTTGGATACCTTAACCACTGGGCTACCGCAGCCCCCCTATCGAGGCTCAAAGTCCTCTCGTTGGTGCGGTCCTCTCGCCCGCTTAGGTGTCGTCCTCGTCACTTGACTGTGGTCCAGAATTACGAGGCCTGTCACCAATAATCCTCGTGTAGCTTCACACTGAGAACTAAATTGAAATCAATCAAATCAATTCAAAAACCAGTGTTGCTTAACTACACAGTCAGTTTATCTAGGATACGGAGTTTCTAGAGTTATCTAGTCAAAATTATCACCCAAGACTCTTCTAGAATTTGTTTCGATGTACCTATTTTTGTCATCAAATTTGGCGACATTTGGTGTTAAAATTTCTCGTCAAAGGTTACTCTTTCTTGCTTAGCGTAATTGAAGGAATATTCTTGTTTTGCCTGTGAATCCTTTTTTCCAGCTACAATACTCTTTCGGCAGAGAAGATAATGTGCAGACATACCCGAAGAGAATCAAATCTCCAAGACATACAGGAGCCTTGAATCAACCACGTTTTCATTTTATTTTAAATTGACATTGGATTATTAAATTTTATAGAATCTGCGAAATATTTTTGTTTGGATGGAATTGTATCATTCTATTATTCAAATTGTATTTTCGTTATTATTCAAGTTATATTTTCATTATTATTCACACTGTATTTTTATTATTAATGTACTTGGTATGTTCATTTATATATGCTATATTTAATTTCTATTCAATTATTATTATTTACAATTTCTATTTTATATGTATTTTGTGTAAAATATTTAGTTTTACTGCCATGTCTTTTACCAACGCCCTCTACTGTATTTATCTTTCACTCGATGGCAACAAGTTGCTTGCTTCGATTTGTTTGTGTAATATAATCTGTGTGGAATGTTCAGTTCCTGTACTGTCCCTCGTTAGGAGAGGACCTCACCGCTCGAAGCTGCTGGCATTTGTCTACATCCTTTATATTTTAAGTTAAAGTTGTTAAGTTTTTAAAAACAAGAGTCGTCTTTATTAGTCTCGGGCGGCTATCAATTTTAGTAAATTAATTACAGGAAAATAAACAATAACTTTAAAAAGAGTGTTCAATTACCACGAATTTTCTCGAATGCTCTGTTAAAATGGATAGCTTTAATATTTCTTATTGCTGCCAAACCATCAGAGCTACCGACCCACCCTCACTGTTGTTAACCGCATTCAAAGCCCGTAACGATTTTTAAGTCTCTCACAAACAGTAATATAAATGCAATAACAGTATTTTAAGTTTTTAGTAGTTTTAGCATATTGACTTTTTCATTACTTTCCCTTGCGAATTTCCCTTACTTAAATCAGTGGCGTAACGAAGAATAGTAGCCTCCCCCTCCCACCCTGCAAAGCCAGGTTTTGTGTTAAATATTTTATAAATTTGTTAAATACGTACGTACTTGGCATCAGTCAGACTTTGGGCCTTCTAGAATCCTGGGCCCTCGCGATGCGGGGGTGTACGTTACGCCACTTCCTCAAATAAATACAGATTAACACAATTCCAAGTTATCTATTCTCTCCCCAATGGAGTTTACTGCCTTTTGTAAGCAAAGGGAGTGTTCCCCCTAGGGGGATCTCCTTGGAGGGGTGGTCAGAGGCCTCCCACTCAGGGGCGTAGTTACCGCCGTATCAGCTGTATCAATGATACGGAGCCTCCAAATTTAAGGGGCCCCATCATACGTAAGCAAAACATCGTGAAATTTTAAACATATCCAAAAAGAGGCCCCAAGAAAGGTGTGATACAGGGTCCACTTAGGTTTAGCTACGCCAGTGCTACCACCAATCCCACGAGAGGACCTGCGGCTCGACGGCTAGAGTAACCCCTGGCCGCGAAGACACTATACATTTACAAACACCCATTCTTTCTCTGGGATTCGAACCCAAGCCCAACGGCACAGAAGTCAGCGTCACTAACCACTAGACCGGATGGGCGGCACTTTATAGGATGTAATCAATGTGTAATATCTTCTCAATTTACTTTCTACCTTTCTTCATATTAGCAACTACTTTTCAACAGCTAGCACAATTATCTTGACTATCACTACAATCAAACAAACACAGTCCTTCCGTGTTAAAGCCTCTCCCAAGAACCTCTACTCTTGGTACCGCCAAACCACTCGCCACGCGTCCGTTCTCAAGCTGCTTTATTTAACACCAAATCCCGGTCAAGCACTCTACGCTTCCAAAAACTGCTCCCTGACCGTCCTGCTTCAAGGTCAGTCACCTCCTCTCCCAAAACACAGTAACCCCTTCATCCGCAGGTGAGGGAACGGCACCAACTCTTAAAGAATCTAACGCCAAACAGTAGTCAGACAGTACACAATGTTTATGAAAAGTATGTTTTGAATGGATTAGGACATTAGAAGAGACGAAATCGAGGCTCAATGGATCCTTGAACATATATATATATATTTTATGTAAGCGCCGTATTTAAATCGAACACCAGAGTGTTTTCATTTCCATTCTAGTTCGTGGCACGAGCCTTATAATTAAGGTACAATTATGACTGTGGCCATGGGTAGCCTAGTGATTAGAGCATCGGACTCCAGACCGGAAGGCCATGGTTCAATGCCCGATGACACGAAATACTCTCCGAGTACAACGGAGCACGTGCTCGTTAAATCAGTGGGTTCTAAGTCTTGTGAGCTGAATCACGAGAGCAGGGGACTGGAGAATATTTCCCTCCCCTTCAGTTCCATGCCTAAATAGTGTAGGGGGAGATAGGTGGTGTCGCCATCTATCGTCTCTTCGGGGAATTTCGCCGAGCTAATTCGTACTGTCACCTGTATGGTGGCCAAGGCCAACGACAGGCGTACTTCTAGCCCCTTGCCACGATGAATCTCGTGGATATCGATCTGACTACGTCAGGCAGGGGGGGATTAGAACCAACAACAATTATGACTAGTATTAATCAATATTTTCACAATCAGGTCAATTCTACAACGTTTATTGGTTTTCCCATACTACTAATCGTTTCAGAAGATAGTGTGTCCAAGCTCGAACGTCCTCCCAATGGTGTAGTGTGGAAGTTGGGAGAGGGGAATGCCAGCTCAGGTGTCGTCCTCTTCACTTGAGCTGGTACTATGGTTCTCAAAATTTCGAGGTTCTTCACCAATGGCCCTCGTGTTGCTTTATAGAACAACTTTAATATAACTCTCAATCTCTCACTCGTAGATAGTTACTTCATCATCAAAAGATGTAAACATTTTTGCACTCCTAATGGATATTTAAGGGAAGTGAGAGTGTTGAATAAATCTGACAATAAATAAAAATTAAAAAAAAATAAAATTAGAAAAGTTGAATATATACGGTAGAATTATAGTTTTAAAAACCTTATCTTTTTTGTATTCATCCAAAATTTTCTATATTGACATTGTTTTAATACACAGATGAAGATTACATTGATTTACAGATGTAAAAGCGATTTGATGACATTAATGATTGATACGTAATTAGATAGATTCTTATTGGATAAGCCATACAAATCACTACGGCTCTTCAGTTGTAAACATTTCATCTTATATTACTATATTTTTTAGCTGAATCGCACAATTTTATTATTAACAGTTAATGCATTTCTGCGCTTAATACGCGTTTGCTCGGCCCAGTATTTTTTCTATATTATATTACACCTTCAATCAGATTTTTTTTGCGTTATTTCAAATTTATTTCCTTGAAGAATCATTAAAAAAGGTTTTCATTGACATAATCATGCCCTTCATAAGCTACTTTTCCCAATATTTAAGAGTTTACAGTAAGTATAGTACATTTTTTATTACACAACGGTTTTTTACTAGATATTTTTAAAAAAATGCTTTACTACAAACATATTTACCTTTTTTTTAAAAAAAAATATACTATACTAGTTAGAGTGGTCAAGTAATTTTCTTTACTAATGCAGAATGTATACAGGCTTTTAAAAACTTGCCACGCGACATACTTTTTTTAAAAAATTTTGTGAATTTACTTTGAATCATTTCGGAAGGAAAGAGTAATTTAGAAACAAATTCCTCTCACACCACCGAATTGTTTCGTTGTCAAAAGCACAAATGAAAATTAAGTATTGATGTTAAAATTAAATCTACTCATACTAAAAAAAATAAACCACAAAGACAAGAAATTGAATTTTAGTATCGTTTGTGTATCATAAAAGATTTCCATTTAGAAAGAATTTGTTTTTGAATCTAACGTTTTTAAACAAATATAAAATGCAACATTGTTAAGTAGATATTCAGATCGTTATGAAAGCATCAAACCGTCCGACTTAGCGCTCTGTTGAATAATTCGTAACTTTGAATGTGAGCAATGTTGAATTGACTTTTATTTTCCTCCTAGCGCCATCTATCAGTCAGATGAAGAACTATACATAGAAATACGAATACGGATTGCTAATAAAATTTGGGGGATATTTTACCCATTGACTCCGAACTCAGATACAAAAGATCTTTAAAAAAATTTGCATGAAGAATTCAGTAACGATTTCTAATACTTCATTAAAATTTCTTCCGTGTGAAATAGAAAATCTTTTTTTATCTAGTCTTATATATTTCTTGTCTACTATTAGAAAAATATATTTAATGATGTAAGTTATTTCTTTATTTAACCTAAAGTATCCATTTGAAAGAATATTTTAAGTAGTTCAAGTCTACAAAAATTTATTTAGAAAAATATTTTTCACAATTTCAAAAACATCTAATGATAAGTTGCGTAATAATTAACTAATATTTCTGTTTTTAATAGATTTCGCTAATTGCTACCTTAATTGTCTCTATCTGCGGGTCCGCAAACGCTCTGGTCTCCAACCCCCGGTCCGTGGATCAAATCCTACCGGTCCACATAAAAAACATTAAATTATTTCCATTTTATTTACTGTGATGTATTTTTCTTGGGTTTGGGTTGCTTTTCTTATGAAAATCACTTTACATTCCTTGTTAAATTCCTTTATATTCATTTTTGGTGTAGCTATATGTTATTCTGAAGACACATTTAAATACTATTAAAATAAAATTATTACATCAAAACAATCTAAAATATAAACGATCAACGTCCTCCCCCCTCAGCGGGCCGCGGTAACATCATCCAACGTTGACCGGTCCGCGGCGATAAAAAGGTTGGGGAGCTTAACTAAAAATGAATTTCCTTCTGAACAATTATTTGGTCCTTTCACTCCTGTCGTTTAGATTTACCACCGAAACTGCAATTAGCTTTTAAATTAAATAATTGATAAATAAATCGAAAATAAATTACGCTGAAATTTAGAATAACAAACAAGTAATGATTCAATTAATAAAATAGTTTGAAATGAAAGGAAATTTGTGAGAAGCTTGTATGTACACGAATTTATACAAATTATTTAGCATTCTATTCATTTTTAAAATTACAGTGATCAAAGTAATTCATTTTACTTTTAATCTGTGATTTACAAAAAATTACAAATGATTCGGAAATAAAATTGGTTTTGCTATTTCAAAAAGTAAAAAGTAATGAAGATAATAAATAAATAGCCATTTTTCTCTTTTACGGCATGATATATTTTTCTAAAAAAAAAATAAGAAAATATTCTCAGAAATTTTAATTAAAAGTCCTTTGCTTTTAACGAAATTTTTTAACATATATTTGCTATCACTCATTTGAAAGTAGTCTAAAAGTGAAATTCACTGCATGACAGTATACAATGAACAATTTTCAAGGGAAAAGCTAGAATAGTTATTGGTTAATTAATAGTTCACAATTGGCATTTTCTTTGCAAAAGGGCTATTTTATCAATGTGTGAATCCTTTCCGAAAATATTATTATTTCTAAAACGACTGCTAGACACAAAATAATAATTTTAAAGCAAAAATAATAAAATATTTTAAATAAATGTTCAAAAGTAACGTAAAATCCGGCGTATAACGCTCACCGTGTGTATACATTACGCGCAACTAGTTCAAGTTGCTTTTTTTTTAGACATATTCGCCGTATAACGCACACTCACCCTTTTTGCGAAGAAATGTTTGTACACATTGCTTTTATGTTTTAGTTATTTATTCGAGGTATTATCCCAGACTTTGGAATCGAGAGCTCAAATGTCCTCCCTTTGGTGTGGTGTGGTAGTTAGGAGAGGGGGTAGCACCTCAAGTGTCGTCCACGTCACTTGACCATGGTTCAAAAGAACGTGGTCCGTCACCAAAAGTCTTCGTATAGCTGAACAGCGCGACGTTAATATTCACTCACTTACCCAAACATTGGAAAAAATAGCATACTTCTAGAACTGCTACTTGTAGTAACAGGAGTTGATGGATGATATGTTATTACTCTTTCAACGAGAACTTCGTTGGGAGTAGTGTATTTAGTTCTAACTGTGTTAAGAGAAATAATCTATATCTATATTTTTAAGTTCAGATTAGTAGTCTTTTATCCTGTTGTATCTGGCAATGAAAAAAATATCATATGATGGATATAATGAGATGCCTTAGAACTGTAGAGCCAGCTAGGAAAATAAAAATATAATAATGGAGTGAGCGGAATAAAGATGTTCAATATTTTCACCTTCTGAAATAGATGAAAATTTATTTAATTTTTAATATATTTTAATCATCGAGCTATAATTAACTCGATAAACTCTTTCAGTTCAAATGGCAAGTCGTTTCTTTAAATAAACAGTGTTTCGATACAAGTAGAAGTAATTTTTTTTCAGGCTCATCTCTTTTGTTATTTTTAAAGCTATCATTTTTATACCCGGCGTATAACACGCACCCTTAAATTTCGATCTTATTTTTTGTGTTCAAAGTGCGCGTTATATGCCGGATTTCACGGTAGGTTAAAAAGAATTTACTCCAAAATCTAAATAGAAGTACAGTAATTGACAAATCTGCTTCAATGAAAAGCGGTAGCACAAATATTTTTTATTACTATTAATGTCTTTTGGGTTAACATTAATATTTATTTGAATGAATGTATTTGAGTATGTTTGTATTTTCTTAAGGTTGCATTAATAGGGATTGCAATACCGGGATTTAGAGCCATTTGTATAATTTTGTAATACCGGTATTCACAAGTTTAAATACCGGGTTTTCGGTATTTCTAGAAATTTTTAAAATTTTCGCCACTATATGTTCAGGGATTGCCAACATAAAAAAATAGCATACATTTTTGTTTTTCTGTCTCCCTAACGAGTGAAATAAATGAGGATGTGAATAGAAAGTAGCATCGTACAATCGATAAAATATGTGACTCATACAAGGAGGTGCGCCAAAACTATCCTGTTACAGCTGAGAGCGATACTGGACACGCGTAGGATTCGTAGTCTGATATTCGTATCTGGGAAAACAAGGTTATAGTTGTGAAGAAAGTGCGTAATATTTCGATATTTTTTAAATTGGTGAGTTTGTAATTAACATTGTATTTGCATATCGTAACTTTGGGGTTCAAAATATTTTTCAGATTAATTACATGTATATTCATAAATAATAACCCATAATAATGAATAAGTATAACTCTTTAAAGGAAAAAAAACCAATTGATAATACTTCGGTTTGCGAAATTTGTAACAGTACCACAGACTGAAAAGTGATATTGATACATTTTCATAATTTAAATAAATATGTTCTTTTACTTTTTTGTGATTCTTTATATATCTTCATAATTTTTAAGTTAGAAATTATTTTTTGTGATATTAACACTCATTAATAAAACTGGCAAATTAAACAACATAACACCTGTGTTTCTTTCTAAAATTTCTGTTACCGGTAACCCAGTATTAAGGTCTAAAAAACACCGAATACCGATATTGAACTTTTGGTCCGATATTGCAATCCCCAGTTGGATTCATATATTCATTTCTTCAACCCCTTCGTAACGGGCAGTGCAAATATGCATTCTTCACAGACGCATCTCATGGAGGGGCGGTGCAAATGTGCATTTTACAAAGATGCTGTGGAGAGACGGGCAGTGCATTTTCAGCTGGAACGTTTTTTAGTGACCCCTAGATGGCACCCTATGTCCATTATATTGAAATCGAACGTAACTAGAGTAACCTGACCTTCAGTTAGTTTATATTCTGCCTGGATTTGATGTTTTGCACCTCAGCGGAGTAGGGGAAGGGGGTAATTGAAAGGTCAACACACAGAACTCGGCTCATAAACTTTCCTCTTGAGATGAAACATTCGCGTTTCTTATAACTCATCGACTACTTTTTTCTTATTTTTTTTTACTACAGAGTGCGATGTTTTAGCGTCAGTTCTGCATAAGATTTTGTTGTTTTCGGATATATTTCGCGTACTTTTCTTATTTAAAAAACCTTGACTTCAGGTTATTAATTGATTGTTTTGAAAGCTAACCTTATATGAGAACAAAAAGGGTGAAAAATGCCAAAGTGTATAGTCACAAACCGTGTGTAAATAAAAAAAAATGTAACAAACATTTTATGCTTGCAAATCATACAATGTAGGACTTAGCGTTTCACCATGCTTCGAGATTTTCCACACTCAATCTTCATTTTAATTTTGCTATTTCTTTTTGTAAATAATCTTTGTCGTAGTTTTTTTTATTAATTTGGAAGTGTATTAATAAGCCTTGTCAATGAAAATTTTGTAAAAAAATGAATAGTGCTTACGAAATTTATTTCCCAAGGTAAGTCATATTTTTTATATAACTTCATGCAAGTTAAAAGGGAAAATGTTATTACATTCTAGTTTTAATGTAACTGACACCTTGTGTAATAATCTAAAGGGGTACTAAAAATTACGACGTTAGGACTCTACTTTTATTATTTATGCGTTTTTTTCTTAAGTCAGGTTTAGCGACAAAAACGTCCCGTCCTAAAGGGAGGTAGTTCTTACGCATTCACCCCGTCCCTAGCGAGCGGCTCGCAGAAAATCGCCCCGTCCTGAAAGGGTTAATAAATTGATATATGCTCTTTATTTCACAATAAATTTACTTTTGGGACATTTATCTTATACTGAGCTCATTTTATTTAAGTTAGTTTGAGATTAATTTACGTCACACTATAAAGCAACACGAGGGCGCATAATTTTGAACTATGATCAAGGGACGAGGACGAACGTTGAGCTGGCTTCTCACTCTCTTTACTACACCACACCAACGGGAGGACAATGAGCCTCATCAAATTTAATGTGCACTTGCTACCTCTACACGGCAGGTATTTAGTAGCATTATACTCTAACTCATGACACGCCGGCCACAAGCGCATGACCATAGCCACCAGGCTGCTATGGCCACAATGACCGGTTGAAGAGAACCTAAATCTCTCCATATTATATTTTGTCATTATTATTAAAACCAGCAATTAATTTTCAGGGTCCACGGAATTGGTTGAAAAATCATATTTGAAGCAACAATGATTGAAAAATCTATCTATCTATTATAGAATGAGATAAAAGGGAGTCATTTTGTACCGATTAAGGTATCCGAGTACGTTCGGAACTGTTGTATTGCAAAAGTATATAAATGGATATTTTTTATGCCATTTACTGTCACTTAGATTAGGATGCATGTATAAAATTGTTTTAAGAATATTATTACTATAAAAATTATTTAAATGCAATATTTTTTTTGGCAAAAAATGAACATAGAATTACCTATTTTCAAAACATTCTATATTTTTGGTAAATGCTTCTATAGTAGTAATTATTTGCCTACATAAAGCTCCAATTTCTCTGTGTAGAGTCTGAACTAGGATTTTTTAAATATATACATAACTTAGAAGTGGATTTATCCATATTTCAATACAACGAGTGGAGAAATTTTAAGAAGAAACACCGATAATTTTTTTCCAACTGCCAGCAACACTGAAAATAATGTGAATTTTTTTCAAAATTCCTAGCTCAGTCCCTCTGGAGAAATCTTTGCTTTATATAAGCAAAATATTATTATTGCATTATACAAGCATTTTTCATCGAAGGAGAATGTTTTGAAAATATGTCACTCTAAGTTCATTTTTTGCCAAAATATTGCATTTAAAAATTTTTTTATTCCAATAATATTCTTAAAACAATTTTATACATATATTCTAATCCAAAAAATGAAACTACATATTATGAAAGTTATCTAATTATACCCTTTTTTTTAAATCACGGTTCCAAATGTAGTCGGATACATTAAATCAGAAACAATTAAATATGCTCTGCAAATTGTATTTATTGCTTGTAGAATTAACGAAAATAGTACTAAATCAGCTATACTGTGTTATTATGCACAGGAGTATTTAAATAAACATCGGATTAAGCAAGGGGCGTAGCTACCGCCGTATCAACGATACGGCCCCCAAGCTACAGGGGCCCCAACATGTGTAACTACAATCCACGAACAGGGTCCCCATATCTTAAGAAGAGCCCCGAAGGAATTTTGATACAAGGCCCCCTCAAAGCTAGCTACGCCAGTGAATTAAGCACACATATTACATAAATTAAAAAGTAGCGTTGCAATGTCATGACTCCGTCACTACTGATATCATTTTCTTACATACATAAATCATCAATTCTTTGTATTCTTATTCTGTTGAAAATTCTACAAAACAGACTGAGCTCCACGGGATCTTCACTTTGGAAAAACGTTCCACTAAATCTCGCCTTGACCCAGGGCACCTGTAGGGGTCAAGGCGAGGGCGTGAACTGGGAGGGGAGCTCGGTGAACTTCGAGGGGCCTCGATCCCCTTTTTAGGCGGAAAAATGGAGGACATTTTAAGAACCGGTCGATGGAGAATTTTCGATCCCTAATGCAGACGATTCTATAGAGTGAGGGATGTATTCTGTCACAGGCCAGAATAAATGGCCTAAGCGCGGAGGCCTACTTTAGGTAAGGAGAATGCTGGACGCGAGAGTAGTGAGTTTAAGGGGCTTTGGTTGTTACAAAATTATTTTTTATGCGTCCAGTTTCAGTATGACACCAATATATTACATACAAAAAAGCAAATTTTTAAGCGATAACAAGCTATTAGAATTCACATATAGCAGGGGTGGCGAACCATTAAGAATCAAAGTGCCATTTGCCAATAAGTGTTTAATGAGGTATAGACATGGCGTCAGATAATTTTGACTTGTGATTATTGGGAAAATGTAATACTAGCTAACAACTTAATAGAATATATACTTAATACTAACAACTCAAAACTCTTTATTAGGAAAAAATTTCTTTTGCACTGTATAGTTATAAATGGTTTAGTGTTATACATGTAATTCAAGTTAAAGTAATATTAGTGTGAGACTTCTGTTGTTGTAGATTTTGTGTGTGGACGGCAAATAACTTATATTAGTTACATTTAGTAGAATGCATGCTGAATTGGAGTCCTCTGCCAAATGGTTAATTATTTTTTATTTTTGCTGTGGTTCACTTTTTGGACAAGAGGATTTGTCTCAAAATGTCGTTTTGCAGACGATGTTCTGCATACCACTTAAAACACACACCGCTTTGTCGTCTATACTAATCTCATGCCATATTTCTAGATTCACCACAAGTTTGAAATTTTCTGTTACACTAACTACCTTGCACTTTTTGTTCTTTTGCTGAAATAGCCATGGTAAGGCTTTTTCGGTAAAAGTACGAGAGCTCTAACTAAACGCGAAGAACATTTTCAGACAGAAAAATGACCCAATTTCTATGGAACTTTGCAACATTATAACTCGTACTTCTGTTAACAAATATAGTGTTTTTAAAAATTTCAAAATATTCCGTGAATATTTTCTTTTTTGTCTTAATACGTAAAGTCAAAGCCCATTTAACATTACGGTAGAGGATAAAAAATGCGAAACACATTTTATACCAGAAAAAATGAATCAACTCGGTTAAAAACGGGAAGTATGATAAAAAATGCTGCTTTCTAAAGATAGTGAAGCCAGAATATCATATTAATTTTTCATTTCTTTTATATCTGAAAAAATGTTCCAAAATAAAATATAATCATAATTTTAAAAATTATAAGCATATGAAAATAAGAAACTTTTCTATAGAAATATTTATTAAGTTTTACGTCGCGCAAGCTATTTTCTAAAAGAGCAGGTTTAATTACTAGCTATAAGTTGATTTATAAAGACAAATGTATTCTTAATACTTTGTAGCTATTTTTATATAAATATAATAACTTACATATTTTAATTAATTAAAAATATACATTTTTTAAAAATATTTAAAAAATGGCAATATTTTGCAAATATTATGAAATACAAAAGATATATAATACCAAAATTAGGTAGGGTTTAAAGAGTATGATGCATTGTGTATAATTCTATAAAGTTTTATACATTAAAGGCTAATATTTTAAAAATAGCATGCGCAAAGCAAAATATACTTAAAATTTATCATAGAATTTTCATATGCATATGACTTTTAAAATTATTATTACATTTTATACTTTTCTGAAGCCCCATTCTATTTAAAATAATATGTAAAAGATTCGAATCATTTAATTTAAATTTAAAAGCATTATACCCGTTCGAAAATCGTTTATATTTTCAGACCTCTAGAGAAATTTAACACACCCCTGAGACCTCTTAAAGTAATCTCGGTTGAAATTTTTTTAAAAGAAATGAAGTAATTGCAAGAGTCTTTTGAAAAATTTTACAATTCCTATATTGACTACGCACTAGCCAACAAGAATGCATACCACAATAAGTTTTTAAAGAGTACAAAAACATATTATTCATTATTTTCAATAATTACTTCCGAAATATAGAATTAATGCCCATATTGGTTAAAATGTTACTAGGGCATATCAATTAACGCAGGGGAACTCAACCTTTTTTCGAACGGGCTACATACACATGACAACTATTTCACGCGGGTCGCGGAAAATTATTTAACTGCGGAATCGTACCAGCGCGACATCGATATCCAAATATATGTGTTTGATTCTTAGATGGATAGAATTTCTTACTAAATTTTTAATGCATTGTTCTTAAATAATTGAATTTGTTAGTGCAACGGAACATGACTGGGCCACTCAGAACGCTCCGGTGGCCCACATGCGGCCCGCAAGTTGAGCATCGCTGAATGAACGGAGCAAAGGTTGATTTGGCTTACAGGTAACTAGGTTATAAAAATGCCGTTTTCCGCACTGTATTACTTGCAATAATATCAAGATTCAATCCACTTGAATAAATTCACAATAGTATTTTAAAACAAAATTTATTCACATATTCAATTAAGGTGACTGCCTACCCCTTCGGACCAATTTTTTTTATAAAAAAAAAATTTTGAAACAAATTGAGTGTTTTTAAGAATAAAAAAAAAAAAAATATGCGAATGCATGAAATTTTTTAAATAAATAATAGAAAATTTGGTGGTTGTTTTCAAGGAAATTTTACCAAATTTTTACTAAAACGCGCAATACTGTATAAAAATTTCTAATACAATGATCACATAATTTTCTTTACACACAACATACATATTACGGTGCTCTTCAAAATGAACCAAAATCTAAGAAATATTAAAATACAAAAAAAATTACAGACAATTATACATAATAGTATGAAAATTTTGATACTTTTAAGTCTATACTTTATAAAAACTATCCTAAATGAAAAAAATATTTAATCTGCAACAAAACTTATGGTCCACTTGTGAAAACTAGTATAATAAACAATCCCACAAAATTTCAAAACGTTATCTGGGTTCTTGACAAATCAACCCTGGTAAAGAGTTTATGCAAAAAGGGTGGTAACATAAAACTCACTATATAACCTTATTTCTATATCGAGTAGAGGAAAAAGAAAAACTGTTTTGGAAAGAAAAATGTTAAAACTATAAGATTTGGAAATTTAAAAAAATGCCATAAGTAAGCTAAAAACGACATTTTCAAGGTAGGCAGTCACCTGAAGATCAATTCACATTACACAAGAAGCAGATCTATATTTTAGTTAAATGCAATAACACAGTATGATTATTAGTTCAAAATTAATCTACAATACACATGAAACACATCTGACAATTTAAAATATATTTCAAATTTCTTAAAAACTATACAAGTAAAAAAGAAACTTTTTCTTCGATTAGCAGAATCGTTTTCCACCTAAAATTATAACTTATTTTTTTGAAAAAATCAGTTCAAAAAGTTATATCTCACAGCATGGTTTAATCACACATAAACCAATCTCGCTTATGTTTTAATATTGTTAAATATTCCTCTTTGATTGATTTTGTATATATATATATATAACCAATTATCATCATCAATTATTTTTCAAATAAAAGCCACGGAACGAAAGCATACACTTCGTTTAATAACGAAGTTCAGTTTTAATTTTTATTCCGTGGAGAACTAGGACAGTTGAAAAACGACTGTATGAATATCATTTAGGGCCCACAAAAAAGAAATATTTGTAGAATTTAGATTATAATGTGTTAATAAATTAATATATATCGAAAAAAACTTATATACACACTTATATATAAACAAACTATAAACACTAATACTTCACAAATCAACGTAATATAAAACATTCGTGTTTCTCATCATGGAAGTTGAATCAAAAAGTAAAGGTAAGAGTATATCAAAAGAAACAATGAAAATTAAATTATGTACACCCAAGAAATTTTCACTAAATAAAACAAAATAATATTATAAGAGTAAATAACACTACACTGTTTGGTTGTATTTCCTTTCAATATTGTATGTATATTAAATTATGTATTACATATTTTCTTTCACGTAATCCAGAAATGATAAACGCATTAATTTTTTACAGATATAAACAGTTAACAGATGAGTTTAAAAATATTAATGGATTTTTTAATTATATATTTCAAAAATAATAATTTTCCTTGATAAAAAGTTGCAAACATTACGCAATAATAAAATAAAATAAATTTGTGGAAAAGGTTTAATTGCAATCAAATATGAATAACATTCAGATTTATATTGTACAGCTTACAAACACAAGTTTAATACTTTGAGTTATAATAATATATATATTACACTTAGTAATAAGTACCGAAGTAAAAAATACACAATATTTACTTAAAAGCATATGATGTAAAAGAAGTAAAAATCGTTTCGGGATATATATGCATGTATAATAATATAATAGAAAACAAGAATTTGCCACCAGTAAATACGTAAAACCAATTGTGATATTTTTATGTTCACCTCAAAAATAAGAACTAGTTTCATCAGGTTCATGACTAAACAAGACATTTTTAAACACAAAATTCTTTCTCTCTTCTTGTATACTATTCAAAATTTTTATTGTATAAGGAAAGATATTGCTCTAAAGAAAAGATGTATACAGGAAAAAGTACATAAGAGAATACGATCGATTAGAATTTTAAATCCCCAACTAAGCACGACTTATCTCTACTAATACATGTTTAGCATACCTCTAAGTTCAGGAACCAGTTCGGTTATTTTCCCCAAATATTCCCGAACAGTTTTTAAATTTATCGTAGTGAAATTTAATGAAATCTAGTGACAGAACTTTTGAAGTCATGATCGCCGTAGCGGTCTGCCAGCATCAAGAGTTGACAAGCATTGACATATATCTCCAAATTCGATATCAAATATAATCTACACGTCTCTTTAAATTTGAAACATTGGTATTTGTTACTGGAGTCGTACAGATAACACTGTTGAAATCTTTATCAAATACTCCCTTATACATAAAGTCGGTCGATATCTAGAGAACTAGCAGATCCAAGACGACGATGACACTTAAGTGCTCCTACATTCCCGATTTGTTCATTGTGGTTAAAATTGTTTTCAGACGCATAAACACGTCATCTGGATTGTAGATAGGAAGAGTTTCTTGTTCTTGCGCGTAAGCAACTGTATGAATGTCACGATGCATTTTCAAAATACCTCTTATAATAAATTTATCACCGGAAACGCTCCTGAAATAATTGCGATGAGAAAAATATGCCAAAATCTGAATTTCTCGTTCAGTATTTGCAGTTATTACAAATATCTCATCAGATTTTTTCGAACTAAGAAGATATCCATCCCCATTCAAAAGACTCACGTCATATTCCAAGAATATTTCTTTGTTAGTAGTGTTGCCAATTACCAAATAAACGTTGCTCACAGGATTTTTAGTTTGTATAAATGATTTTCTAAATCCAATGTATCCAGTGAAATTGGATATGTTAAAATCAGGACCACTTACTTTCTGGTCATGCAATAGTCTAGAAACGTATTCTATTTCCCAATCAAATTCGAAAGTTGTGATAGGCATACACGATTTAATGTGAATTCTGGTCACATCGTTTTGTGTTGATATTGCATTGTGTTTGGCCATCACGTCGAGATAAAATCAATTACTTGTTATGAACAGAACTTAACTTTCCAACTTCCGTGACCGAGGATTATCGAACTTAGTTCATCGGAACCCTAGTATGCAAACTTCTACGCTGCAAAAATTTCTGATATCATATAACACCTGTCATAAAAAGCCTTTTATAATGAAGAATCACAATGTGGAATTTTCATGCTTGAGGAGTACTACATTGCTATTGGACGAGCTGCGGCGCGCCAGTAGGCGGAGCGTATGTGTGTGTTCGTTTTTTATTTCTTTCGCATAGCGCATCGGCTGATTTCTTGCTGTATGAATATGGAGTGTTAGTCATTTTATTCAAGGTCACAATGAATCCCAAAATTAGTTAGTCGATCGATATCTGTAGAAAGGCTTTTTGAAATATATGTAAACTAGCTGCATGGCCCGGCGTTGCTCGTGCTTTCTCTACTTTTATAAAAATGTTCCCTTTCCTTCATAAAATCTGCACTTCAAATACTCTTTTTCAAAATGACTTTCATTCCCCCCCCCTTTCCTCCGCTTAGCCCGGCGTTGCTCGGCCTTTTTCCGAGCGTATAACTTAGAATTCGCTGTTTCGAAATTTTTCTGCTTCTTTTCTGTCAGACAGATTTATTTCCCCTCGGCGTTGCTTGAACATTTTTAAATGCATAACACATTGTCATGGAAATTCCCCTTTCCCTCTCGCTATGATATCTCTTGAGTAAGTGAACAGTGGGACCTTAATATTCACTCACTCACTTTGCAACTTTTTAGGACCCGAAAACAAAAATGTACCTTTTTAAAAATAGTTGTATGTTCAGAAAAGTAGAAATTTTTACAATTACAAAATTTCACAACTGTATTATATAAATGTTCAATTAAAATTGTGAGCATTTTTTGAAATGTTCGATAAACGGAACCAAAGTTTCATGCAATTATTTTTATAAATGAAGAAGTTATAAAAACTTTGAATTTGATAAGTGGTTATTAAATATTTAAAATTTGAGTATATTTTAACTGATGCAACATATTTAAAAAATAAAATACTATAAAGAATTAAAATTTATTTAAGTAATTTTCAATTGAATAAAAATGTTACTTTGTCTTTATTTTTTTTAAATATTAAAACTACCTTTTTTATACTAATTATTATAATACTTATTATTACACTTTCTTGAAAGGTTTCGAAATATGCATTGACAGACTTGTAAAACCTTCGATATACATCCAGTATCAATTTTACTGTAGTTTTGTTATAGGTTTATAATAATCCCCCCCTAACTATCCACCGTTCTTCCAAGTTTAGTGAAATGGGTGTCCTACACTTGGCCTTTTTCAACTAAGTTTGTTTTGTATTTCGATATTATCATTTGAACTGTAAATTTGTTTTAATATTTTTTTATCCACTATAAATAGTATTTAAATTTTAAATTATCGCCTTGCTTAATGGAAACTATTACTACAACTTTGCATTCAAATGGGAGAATCGATCTTACGTTGAATTTAAAAGACATTTATATATTGAGTGTGAGGACCTGTTTCTCTTTCTGTTAATATTTAACTTACAAAATAATTTCACTGACGTCATTCAAACTATCAAATATCGTTTTTTCTCACGTTGTGTAAATCGAAAAGTACTCAGAATCTTCGAATTCTGTGTAAGCGACCTTAAATTGCCGTAACTGAAAACTATATAGCACGATTTAAAAAACAGTGAAAAGCTTTTTCTGAAAAACGGCGTAAATCAATCTTGGTTCAAAATGCATTCTTTTTCAGGTTGACTGATTCGAGACGTATTAATTTTTGCAAGGATTTTTATAGAATAATTGTTTGTGTGTGTTTTGTCTTTAGAATTTCAGCGAATTTTTACTTTAATTAATATTGCGCAGTCCATAAAATATTAAGATTTAAAAATTGGCAAACGTAACATACTCGAACTTTTCTAAAATTATAAGTAAATAAACAATGTTATTTTTTCGATTAAAATAGTATAAATAATTTATATCTGGAAGTGTAATACATTAATATTACTTTTTGTTGTATTTTTTTATGTTAAAATTGTAATCAGCCTCACAATGTGCCTGTTCAAACTTTCGCAGTTCCTGGCGCCTGGCGTACACAAAACAAAATGCAAAGGTTAGCTTCACACATAAAAGATAGATATTTGCTGTCACGAGCTTTTTTGCAGATGGCAGAATTTTTTCCTACTTACTTGACAATTATTGTTATACTATAGCTGGTATACCGGTTCTTAGCACGGGTGAACTGAAAAATTACAAAACACAGATTGAAGGATAAAGAAGTTTTTAATGAGTTAATTTTACGTGAATTGCAAATTAAACAAAAAAAAAAAAGCTTTTTGCGTAGCTCAGCTAAACAAAAAAAAGAGAGAAATAAAACACTTTTGTTAAATTTTAAGTGTAGATCTAATAGGTGACAAAAAGGATTTTTTTTTTTAAATTTATAACTCTCCGTAACACACTTGAGGGTCGATTTTTGAAAATACCTTCCTAAGCAGATCTCTGCTCAGCAAAAGTAACACATTGTTAAAAGTTTTGTGTAATGAACGCTTAAAGTAGTGTAAATAATTTATATCTGAAAGTATAATACATTAATATTACTTTCTGTAGTATTTATTTTATGTTAAAATTATAATATTCGCAAGCAACGCCGTTTCTTAAAATATAATGACGATTCAATGAAAAACATAGCGAAATGTTAACGATAGAGTCAAGCTGGCAAATTTCCAGCTACTTTCATAGCTCGAGCTTTATTAGAGCTTTGTAAGACCCGCCGTGTAGGGGGGTGCGATGCACGTTAATACTTTATCCAACCGCATTATGATTTACTGCAGTTTTTTTCATACAATATTTTTTTTGGATCACTACATTTAAAATTAAGGGATATGCATAAACAAAATACTCCACTTTGGAAAATTTAATCCGTTAGAGCTAATAAAAATTAATTAAAGATATCCCACTGTAAAATTAATTATATACACCGTTCACTTAAAATAAGCAGTCAAATCATTTTCTAAGGTCTTCATTAACACACAAAAACATAAGACACTTAAATTTTGACATAAACTATTTTTTTCGGGACAAAAATAATAATCTTTGCAATCCGCTGAAAACGCAATATCTGCTACAAAACTATTCACCTTCCCCGCTAAAATACTCATCATAGAACCCGTGCTGCCATATATCTTGGAAGAGTGCATTTCAAAGAATATTCCTGCTAAGTATTGGTAGAATATTCCTTCTGAGCTGGTGTGGTGTAGTAGTTAGGAGAGGGGGGTGCCAGCTCAGGTGTCGTCCACGTCACTTGACCATGGTTCAAAATTACCTGATCCATTACCAAAAGCCCTCGTGTAGCTGAACAGTGCGACGTTAATATTCACTCACTCACTCACTCCAAAAATACAGTACAGTAGTTATAATTATTTTTATACTTAAAAATGCAATATCCGCCTATTCAATTAAAATTATAGAATTATAATTAACTACTAACCACAAACAAATTTTGAAAATTTGTCCAAATGATGCAGTAAAAAAGAGAAAGTTTATTTACTCTAAGTACCAGAACTGATAAAAGCATTTATTTTGAAGAAAGATCAATTTCTTACTACCAAATGTGCATAATAAAATCATAAAAAAAACATTCAAATAAAGAGAGAGTTATAACAACCTCTCCCTTCAAAACTTAGTATTACTCTGAAATAAAAAAATTAGAGATTATGCTGATCACAGGAATTAATTAGAAACGAGCGCCTTGCGTAGCCAAAATAAAAAGGGTTTTTCCCAAACAAAAGATAGATATATGCCGTGGTGGGCTTTTTTGCAGCGCACGCCAGAATTACTGGCAGATGGCAGAATTTTTTCCTACTTGACAAATATCGTTATATTTTGGACACTTCTCACAGTATCTTTATAAATTATAGCCTATGTTATTAATTATAGCCTATGTATTATTCTGATGTATAAGCTATATTACTGTAAAGTTTCATTAAAATCCATCATGTTGTTTTTGCGTGAAAGACTCCCAAACATCCTCACAAACTCTCACGTTTATAATATATATTAGGATAATATTAGGATGAATCGTGGTTCATCTCTTCATGCGTTGCTTGAAATAATTTTATAGCTCCAGTCGCTTCGGGATGACCAATATGGTATTCGTAATGTTTCATATTATCATGTTCAAAGTTCGTGAAATTTTTGATGCAGTGCGTTCTTAAAATAAATAATTACCGTAAAATCCGGCGTATAACGCGCACTTTGAACACAAAAAATAAAATCAAAATTTATGGGTGCACGTTATACGCCGGGTGTGAGAGTGAAATCTTTAAAAATAAATAAATAATGAGCTTAGAAAAAAAATCAGACTTCTACGTACATCGAAATACTGTTTATTTAAAAGTAATAACATTCCTTATGAACTTAAAAAGGGCTGTGCTTCTATAGAAAAATCTACTTTTTTCTAAAGTTTGTAGTAATACATTGAAAGAATTCCTTCAAAACATAAGAGCATTGCGCATGTACATTTCAGGTTCCTTCATAATAAACAAGTAATATAAAAGAATTTAAGTCAATTCCTACGTAAGTTAACTAAGAAAAATTTTATTTTAGTTACTCTTTATTATTCGTTACAATTATATAAGTATGCACATACATATGATAGAATCACAAAATTAAGTGACAAAATAGAAAGCGATTTTCCTTTCTATAATTGATGTGGAACTATATTTTTTGCTTGTCTCTTTTTAATCATTAATTAAATTTAATTATTCTAATAAAATAGAATAGTAAAAAATAAATCACGTTCTCTAAATTTAGGACAACCCTGGATCGGATTCGTTCCCACGACCTTCGATTTAGAAGCCCAACGCGCTATCCAGTGAGCTACATGGACACAATACAAGTGTTTCCTTTCTGTATGTGCTGTTGGTCTACTATTTTTGTATGTATTCATTTTTTAATTTAAATAATAAATAATATTTGAAAAAAACTTATTAACATCAAGTGTCATCCACTACAAGTTTAAAAGAATGTATTTGAACTTGAATGGTTGAATAGAAAGTATTTTATTAACGATTGAAAATTTGAACAAGCTATATGTCTATATATATATATAAATGGATAGTGTGTTGTAAAAAAAAATTGCATCCCTCCAACACCGTTCAACCGATTACTATGGAAATTTGTATGTATATGTATTTTTTTGTGGAGAAGGTTTTTGTGCTATTCTATTTGTTGCAGCTCCTGACCTGGTGGCGCTGCAACATATCAACTTCTGCTCCTTTCAATCAATTGCCAAGTTGCCAAACTGGTCGTCAAAAATGATGCCAACATTTCGCTATGTTTTCCATTGAATCGTCATTATACTATAAGGAACGTCGTTGCTTGTAAATATTACAAATTTAGCATAAAATAAATACAGCAGAAAGTAATATTAACGTGTTACACATCCAGATATATAAATTATTAACACTTGTAGTGTATTTTCATAATATCGGATCATCATTACTCATAATGACGGATCATCTTACTCATAGTAACGGATTCTTTATCCTTACGTCTTATTGGCTGTTAAAACCTACTATTGAATATCATTGGTCAGAAGAAATGTCCTCTGGCATTTCTTCTATCTTCCCAGAATTCCACTCTGACGAAGGGAATATATAAACTCGAACTAATTATTTGTCATGTTGGAAAAATAAAGTTTATTTTTGTAAAGTCACTCCAATTTTACTTTGCCACTCAACACAATACACCAAACACTGTTTTAAGCGTTCATTACACAAAATGTGTAACAATGTGTTACTTTTGCTGAGCAGAGATCAGCTTAGAAAGGTGTTTATAAAAATCGACCCACAAGAAAGTTACGGGGAGTTATAAATAAAAAAAATCCTTTTTATCAGCTATTAGATATACAGATTTAAAATTTACCAAATATTTTTTTTTGTTGTTGTTCAGCTGAGATACACAAAAAGCCCTTTTTTTTTTTTTTAAGTTGCGATTCATGTAAAACTAACTCATTAAAAACTTCTCTTTATCCTTCAACCTGTATAGTTTAATTTTTCATTTCACCCGTGCGAAGAACGGGTACACCAGCTAATATCTAATATATATTATAAATGCGAAAGTTTGTGGGTCTTTCACGCAAAAACAACTGAATGAATTTTAATGAAACTTTACAATAATATAGCTTATATATCAGAATAGCACATATGCTATAATTTATAGCATAGACTATAATTTATAAAGATATTGTAAGAAGTGTCCAAAATATAACGATATTTGTCAAGTAAGTAGAAAAAAATTTTGCCATTCTAGCGTGCGCTGCAAAAAAGCCCACCACAGCATACATCTATCTTTAGCTTGTGAAAAACCTTTTTTGGTTTGGCTACGCAAGGTGCTCGCTTTTAATTAATTCCTCTGATCAGCATAATGCCTATTTTTTTAATTTCAGAATAAAACTAAGTTTTGAAGGGAGAGGTTGTTATAAATCTCTCTTTATTTTAATGTTTTTTATGATTTTATTATGCGCATTTGGTAGTAAAAAATTGATCTTTTTTCCAAATAAATGCTTTTATCAGTTCTGATACTTAAAGTAAATAAACTTTCTCTTTCACACTGCATCATTTGGACAAATTTTCAAAATTTGTTTGTGGTTAGTAGTTAATTATAACGCTATAATATTAATTGAATAGGCAGATATAATTATTTTTACACTTAAAAACGCAATAACATCTGTACTGTATTTTTTGTGGAGTGTGAGGGTGAGTGAATATTAATGTCGCACTGTTCAGCTACACGAGGGTTTTTGGCAACGGATCACGAAATTTTGAACCATGGTCAAGTGACGTGGACGACACCTGAGCTGGCACCCTCTTCTCCTAACTACCACACCACACCAACTTAGAAGGAATATTCAACCAATACTTAGCAGGAATATTCTTTGAAATCCACTCTTCCAAGATATATGGCAGCACGGGTTCCATGATGTGTATTTTAGCGGAAAAAATAGTTTGTCAAAATTTAAGTGTCTTATGTTTTTGTATGTTAATGAAGACCTTAGAAAATGATTTGACTATTTATTTTAAGTGAACGGTATACATAATTAATTTTACAGTGAAATATCTTTAATTAATTTATTAGCTATAACGGATAATTTTCCAAAGTGGAGTATTTTGTTTATGTATATCCCTTAATTTTAAATGTAGTGATACAAAAAAAATAATGTATGAAAAAATCTGCAGTAAATCATAATGCGGTTGGATAAAGTATTAACGTGCATCGCGCTCCCTACACGGCGCGTCTTACAAAGTTCTAATAAAGCCCGAGTTATGAAAGTAGCTAGGCATTTGCCAACTTGACTCTATCGTTATAATTTCGATATGTTTTTTATTGAATCGTCATTATAATTTAAGAAACGGCGTTAATTGCGAATATTACAATTTTAACATAAAATAAATACTACACAAAGTAATATTAATGTATTATACTTTCAGATAAAAATTATTTATACTATTTTAAGCGTTAATTACACAAAACTTTTAACAATGTGTTACTTTTGCTGAGCAGAGATCAGCTTAGGAAGGTATTTTCAAAAATCGACCCGCAAGTGTGTTACGGGGAATTATAAATAAAAAATAATCCTTTTATCAGCTATTAGACTTAAAATTTAACAAGGGTGTTTTATTTCTCTCTTTTTTTGTTTAGCTGAGCTACGCAAAAAGCTTTTTTTGTTTAATTTGCAATTCACGTAAAATTAACTCATTAAAAACTTCTTTATCCTTCAATCTGTGTTGTTTAATTTTTCAGTTCACCCGTGCGAAGAACGGGTATACCAGCTAGTATATCTATATAGGGAGATGGTGAACTAATAGTTGGAATTGAAAAAGGAGGTGCGCGTTACCTAAAAATATACCTAAAAATTAAAAATTGCACCTTGAAAGTATGTATGTGCGTTATACGCCGGATTTTACGGTGCTTTGTTTGCCTAACAGTGAAAAATAAGAGGTAGATCTTGGATCACGCATGAGAAATAAATCTCGGTTGAAAGCGTATTTTTTGACTGTCTTGGCGGGTAGCATTAAGTCTTGCCCTTGTTACCCAACTCCGATAAAAAGGCACATATCTGTAATTAGAAATCGTCCCCAATTATTCCCGTGATATCATCTCACTTGCGATTCATTGAAGTGTTTCTTAAAAAATTTCTCTTTTATGTTGTGGTCCACAGAGATTTTGTGAATGCGTACAGAAGGTCGTAACATACTTTATGGAAACTATTTTGCAATTCATTTTCTCATTTGCATTTCGAAACAAAACTTTAGCTACCTCAGAATAATCGTCTGATACGGTTTTCTTTTGATTCGAATGCAAAAAAAAAGAATATTTATTTTAAAAATGGCTCGAAAGTTACGTAAGTGCGCTTTCAAGGAGAAATATTCGTTCCAACAGATTAAAAAGGGGTGTAAAAATCTCGGTTATTGCATTTCAATTACACACACACAAAGGTGTTATTAATATATTAAATATGAAAGGGAAAAAGCGTCCAGCTGAAAGTAAAAATGAAAGCTTGACCACGAAACTTCAACCTACGACTCTTCAAACGCAGGCAACTGTCCAGAAAGTGAAGTTTCTGATCCTAAACGAGTATTCAAAGATTCATTACATCGAAACTAGAAATGCTTTCTGGAACTGTTATTAAAGTAATTCATAAGGGTTTGAAATTGAAACAGATGTTTAAACCTTAAGTTCGTCTCCTTTTTCAAAACATATTGCTGAAAGAAAAGCAAATTGTAAAAATTATGTAAAAAACACCGAGCTGCTGAAAAATGGAAATTTCTGGTAACACTCAATGAGGGGTATGATTATATTTAAGTGACTGTAGAGTAAAAAAAATCAATTTTCTATTGCTCAACTGACGGGAATGACCGTACGAAATGGCTTCGTCAGTGTACAGTAATGTTCCTAAAGGATTTCATAATAATTGCAAAATTTTGATACGTACGGCAAAGTAAAAATCAAAAAAGTCTCAAGTAAAGCCAAAATTAATTTACTGTACCACCAGCAGAATATTTTAGAACCAATTTTTGAAAAAGAAATTCCAACTTTGTATAAAAAGGATAGTGATAGAGTTGAGCTTCACATGGACAAAGCATGTAGCCACACCTCTTAGAAAACTGCCACCTATTTAGCAAAGAAAGAATTAAAAACAGGAATAATGTGTATCCCATTTGATGAAATACACGTAAATTCACCCTACGCTTCTATAATGGACTTCGGTGCTTTCGGTTTATTAAAAGGAGCCTTAGGAAAACGGTATCCAAGAACACACACTGAATGGACTTTGGAAAACGGCTCAAGAGAAATAGAGTCAAATTTGCATGGCAGTACTAAGAAAAGGTTTACTTTCATGAAAAATTCGAGTTAGAGCTATTGTCAAGAATCATGGCCATCAGGAAAAAGCAAATTTTCACAAAAGAAATACGGTATTTATTGACAAAAATTAACTATCAAAATTGTTTCCATGAAATGCGAACGCTACTTTCTGTATTCCAGATTATTTCTGGTGAAAGGACAAGAAGTGTAAAATTATATAATAAACACTATGAAGACTTATAAATTTTCATTGGATTATATAGAACAAGCGCTATTAAAAAATTTAGTTTTAATTTTACAATATAATGTATACAAATACAACTTATAAATGCAGTCGGAACTTGAATTAACGAATTTCATCGAGATTGAACATTTTATTCGTTAATTCGATGTTATTTGTAATATCGGGATCCCAAAAAAAAACAAATTTTTTGCACTTTCACCTAATTGAAAATTTTATATTAAGGCTATTTTCGCCATATTTGTATGAGGGCATGAACTTCACGCAGAGCACATTTTCGGATAGAAAACATGCCTCAATTTTTATAAAAATTTGTGACATTGTAACTCATGCATTTGTTTATAATATAGTGCTTTCAAAATTTTAAGATATTTCATAAACAATTAGTTTTTCCATTTAATATGTAAAGGGATGGCACTTTTAGCATTATGGTATAGGAGAAAAAGTGCGAAACACATTTTATGAAAGAAAAAATTTGTCAACTCATTTAAAATTGTGTAGTAAGATAAAATAAGTGTTTATCTACAGGATAGTGAAGCGAGAATATAATATTAATGTTCGAGTACTTTTATATCTGAAAAAATATTCCAAATTTGGGTCCTATTTTTTTAACATTAGCCGAAAACAGCCTTAAGCTACTACTCACAAAAATATACACAGTTAGAAAGCAGCAGCTTAAAGTTTTGTCAGCAAATTATCTCGCTCTAGTTAAATGGAAATTTTAAAAAACGGACTAAAACGAGTTAGACAATCTTATATACTATATTTTCTTAAAACAATTGATCCAACCGTTACAGACAGTAATCTTTCCCATTATACCTTTTGTCAAGTTGGAGAACTTTTTCTTTAATCAGAGGTCCTCTCATGGTTATTTTCTTCGCACGAACCATGTTGATTCATTTCAATTACAAATTCAAGAACAGAAACAGGGGGAGGGGCATTGAAGATTACTTGGAACAATTAAAAGGCGGTTGGCTATCAGAAGGTTGTCCTGATGACGAGTACCATGATGCCGATGAAATTAAAATAATAATAAAAATTGATTTTTTAATTATCAAGAATATAAAAATGATACCAAGATACAGTAAGACCCCGCGAAACGCTGTTTCGGTTTAACGCTCTTTTATTTGAATTGCGGAATTACCCAAAACAGCACGCTGCGTTAGGCTTCTCGATATCCAAAGCAGTTTATCTGTGTTTCTTCTTTCTTGCGGTGTCATACGAACGTATTTTTATCGTTTCAAACATTTGTTGGCGTTATTGTAAGTATAAATTTATACAATATAACGATTGCTATGGTGACAAATATTATGATATTTAGTTTTTATCATGACTGATAATAAAATCACGAAAATAAAGCAGCAAGAAAAAGCCTTTCACTAGAAACTAGAATGCAAGTGATTAGAAGATCAGATACTGGTGAACGTCAATCTCAAATTGGTGCTGCATTGAATTTGGCAATTTCAACAATAAGAACAATTCTTAAGAATAAAGAAAAAATATTGTCATTGGCAATTGCAACTACGACAAGCTCTGCAACTAGAATTACCCGATGTAGAAATAATACAATAGAGAAAATAGAAAAACGACTTTCTATGTGGATTGACGACGAAATTGAACGCAATATGCCATTAAGCCAATCTACCTTCTTGTTAAAATGGCAGAAAATTGGAAATACTGAAGAAAAACTAAATGATTTGAAATGTAAACATACTGACTTAATTTTATTTATTTTTATATGTATATCCGTTAATCATGTTTCTATATTTATAAGAAATAAAATTGTGTTTCATTGTTATAAAAAACATAATTAAAAAATTTATTGGAAAAATACCTGACCAATTTTCTACCCATTTTCCCCTAACCCCATTATTTACATGATGAGATAACCTCGTTTAACACTGTATCATATAACACTCAACTTTGATGGAACATATACCCCGCGTTAAGCGGGGTCTTACTGTATATTATTTTTTTAAATTTTGTACAGTGCTTAACATGTGTAAATTTGCATGGTGATGGATATTTTTCATCAAACTGTTTTTTTTTATTATATAGTTATGCCAGGAATTTTTCAACATTTTTCCTTTAATCAAGAGCAGCGGTTCTTAAACTTTTGTTTCCCGCGATTCCTCTTTATATTTTAGAGTGACATTGTGGCCCCCAAAAATTTGAACGTCTTAATATTCTTGATCAAAATACAAGTTCTAATACAGTTTTTTTTAATTTGGGCCAATTTAATGATTTAATCTAGCATTGTACATCTTTCAACTTTTCCTCGAAGTCTTTCAGGGTCTGTAAAAGAGAAAAATCTCAATGTTACATGAGAGACTCCACGACCCTCCTAGAAAAAAACTGTGGACCCCCCGCGGACAACAGTTTAAGAACCACTGATCAAGAGCATGAATTGTGTATCACCTTGATTTACAAGGTGTGCCACAAAAAAAAGGAGAATAAAAGTGTAGCTTGAAAGAAGAGAGGAGTTGGCAACAATTTTTTGGTGACGTCATCCCATACATCTCCTCTATCCACGAGGTCAGTTTTGTCTTAATCGATCATGCCAGTTGGGAATACTGCGTCATGTCGAATGAACATCAAGTTCCTTTTCAAACTTGAGAAATCAGCCACGAAAAAATTTCAAATATTAACTGAGGCTGAAATAGATGAAACTTTGTCTCGTGCAAATGTGTTTGAATGGAGAAAGAAGTTTTCCGGGAAAAGACTCAGCGTGGAAGATGATGAGCCTGCTGGAAGTCCAAGGTTAGCGATTACAGACCAAAACATTGCCAAAATTCGTGATATGAGTGGGTTCCCACTCACATCAATGATCAGACTGTTAATCAGCCCTATTACATTGAAGTACTAAAAAGACTTCGTGGAAAAATCAGGGGGGAAAAGTACAGAATTTGGGAGTGATAGATGGCTGTTGCACCAAGACAATGCATTCGCTCACATGGCCCAATTTATAAACTGCTTATGACAAGCCAAAACGTTTCTGCGATGTAGCATCCTCCTTATTCACCTTATTTGGCCCCACGCGACTTTTTTTATGTCGCAAAGTTAAATCTTGCTGAAAGGGAACCCATTTTACCTCAGTTGAAAAGGTTCTTGCAAAAACGGAAAATCTTCTACAGGGACTTCACGCCCCCTTCAACTTATCACTTCTAAAACTTAAATCATATCGAGTGGACGTACCGCAGCAGTCGTATGAAAGTGTCTCTTGTCATATTAAGTACCTCTTTGACTTATTATTTTGAGATATATCGATAAATTATTGATACTAATTACCTATATTGATCCTAATAAATTTTTTTTTGCTTTGGATTTAAGTTCTTTCTCTCTCATTTAATTCTGTAGACGTTAATTTTATTGCTGGCATCCCGCCACATTTAGGCCTACCACCCCTATTTTCATTTGTTGCCTGCTCGTATTTAGGAAATTTATTTATACATGCTCTTTCTTTTTATCACCTAAGCATCAAAGATATCGGTAATAGCATCCAGACGAGTTCACTATGACACAATAATGAAAAAGGAGACAATTTTCTATACAGAAAAGTACGGAAATACAACAGTGGCCACTGAATATTTAACACCTATGAAAAAAATATCCGTCGATGGCGTAAGCAAAATATTATCTTTGCTTGTAACTGTTTAACAGTCTTTATTAATTATTTTATATTCTTAAAAAGTACATTCTTTTAAGAAAATTGTTGCATAACAAATAGGGATGGCGATTCTTTCCGAAAAAGATAGATTTTTAAACGATTCGAATAGTAACCTGATGAATTGATTCACAAAAAAAAAAAAAAAAAATACGCTAGTCTAAAAGATCAATTTCTAAAAAATAATTTTTTTTCCAAATCTACATTTACAATGTAAATATAAATCCATGTTATGGAAAACAAGAAAGATACAATAATAAACGATCTCTTATCAGTAAAATCAGCGAATTTTTTAGTTCAGGGTATCCGACAATTACAATTATTTTTATTACTATATCGAACAGTCTCAGGTATAAAAGAAGACATTTATTTTCTAAATGTATTTGTTACATTAAAAATTTTAGAAAATAGATAATATAGCTAATAGTTCCCAAAGCTTAATATATAAGCTTTTTAAAAATAAAAAAGAAAGCGTGTATCAGTGTGAACATGTGTTAGAAGTTAACTTCTTTGGCTTACATGTATTGAATTGTATAATAAAGTTTTATTTTGAAGTAATCTTATATATATAATTAACAAATTTATTATGATCATTTTAATTTCAAACTGTATTTAAAAAGATAATTAGGATGGAAAAGGTATAAGTATAGATAAAATTTTCATTTTCAATACATAATAAATACTAAAAAAAATTTTATTGTATGTATTTTGAGAAAAGTATCATCATTATTAGTCTAAATCAAAAATTTGCCTCGAAACAAAAATGCAAAATGTTCCATGCGTTGCAATTTTTGTCGAATTATAACAAAACAAACTTTCCAGAAGTATTCATCTAATGTATAGTTATATATTATTGGATACAATGTAATAATAGTGATAGGGTGAAAGAAGAAATTAAAAGTTTTTTATGTATAGGAAATCATTAAAATTCTTGAAATTTTTATATAAAAATTTGCGTTTAACCATATTTTGTAAATTATCATATAAAACATTACATTGCATGCATACATTTGTAAATAATTGCTTAAAGAAGTTAAATCAGGTGAAAATAAGAAATTTAAAAAAAATCAAAACGCATAGAAAGTTTTTAAATTTTTAAAAACTATACTCATTTTTTCTCACCAATTTTTTTATATGATTTTAGTTCTAAGTTACATAGAGCCAGTAAAAATTTGGGACTTGTTTGTAAAAAGTTTTACTGCCTGCTGTAGTCTTAAAATACAAATTAATGAAGCACTATATAATACTTTAACAATAATCAAATTAATTACACCAAAGTATATATATAATTTAAAAACTCACTTCTTAAACTGGATTTAGAAATTCCATTCGATTGAAAATTTAGTGAACACAATCTTTTATTGCCAAACTATTGGAAGAATTGTTGTGTTGCCACTAAATTTTAAAACAATAGATTGTTTGTATTATTTCCTTAAAAGAATTTTAAAGCTGTATATCCAACAAACTCTCCTTAAACTAATTTTTGACAGATTTTGAACCATTTAAATGCCTACTTCGGGTAGATTAAAGACTCACATCCGATTTTTTTTAATTCATAAAATTGATTATAATTTGACTTCTAGGTAACGTAAAAACAAAGTATGTATCGCAAAGCTAAAAGAGGAAAGGCTTGTTAAAGCTGCTGTTGAATGAGGAGAGGGGGGTGGGTGCTAGCTCAAGGCTAATAGACGAAAAACACAAAAGAAATTTTAAAAGCCGTAATTTTTAATCTATTTTTTCAATCCTTGTACAGATTACGGATAATACTATTCTAAATATGGAGAAAAAGTTTCGTTAGATTATTTTTATAAATAATGAAGTTATTAAATATTTAATTAAAATTTTGAGTATTTTTTGAAAATCGCAAAAAAAAAGATTCCGTCATTTTTTTATTTTTATGACTGATTCTAAAAAGAGAAAAGCATGAACTTGTTTAGAATAAAATATCAATTCATTAACTTGAAAGGAAACTTAAAGGGAATGATTTAGAAACCATTTTTATAAAAGCGTAACAATTTTGACTCATTTTTTAAAAAATCGTAAAAAATAGAAAATATAATTATTTTGTTAAAAAAATATACCATATCGTTGCGAAAAAAATGATCTTTCCGATTCTGTAATTATTTTTTTGTCTGAGATAGATAGTATGAGTTAGATGGCGTTTTTTAAAACGGGGGGAAAATTAGGAACTTCATTTATTTCTACCTTACGTTTATCGCTAACCGTAACTGGTAATTTCCTAACGGAAATTTCTCCCTACCGTGCTATATATATAAGAAGTTAACTTCAATTAACGCTAACTATAAAAACGAAAACTAACTAGATGAAAATGTTTTATTTTTTAATGTATTTTGCATGGTTTCATAATAAATGCATCATTTGATATAATTATATTTGTGGCTATTTTTATTAAGTTTATATCTTGCGTTTTGCTTTAAAAGCAGTATTTAAAGTGTTGTTTTTTTATTTTCGTTCTTTAGGCAAGTGCATATTCCATATATACACTGCTGGACAATTGCTAAGGACGGATAACACTATCATCCATAGCAACCACAAAATGAAAGGAAGCAAAATGTGGAAAATTAGAATAAGTGCGGGATATTAGTAAGAAGAAGTATGGGTATGCAAATTTTTTTCCCACGTCTGTTCATCACGTGATAGCGTTCATAAGAGCTTTAAAGGTTTTGACGCGTGTGGACAGTTGTTGTTTCAAGTCAAAGTTTAACAGGAAAGATTTAATAGACGAACTTAAAATTTTTGGCATGTCTTCCCGACATCACATAGATGATTTTATTCGTGGCCGAATTATTGGAAAGATCGAAGGGCAAAAAATAACAGATGTTGCCAGGGAGTTCGACATCGCTCACAGCGTTGTTTCACGGCTGTGGAAGTCATTTAAAACTACTGGAATGTGTAGTAGACGGCACGGCGGAGGTCGTGTTAGAAGTAAGACGCGTGCAGATGACAGATATATCGTCCTATCAGCAAAAAGGAACAGGCGCACCACAGCTCAGCAGGTGGCAAATCAGTTTCTGGCTGCCTCAGGAAAGCAGATCTCCCGAAAAACTGTTGCCAGAAGTTTGAGGGGAGGAGGACTATACGCACGCAGACCTGTTGTGTGTGTTCCGTTGACCAGACAGCACCGTACTGCCCGTTTGCAATGGTGTCGTGAGCATCACAATCGGATTGAACAGGACTGGGCATGCGTACTATTCTCAGATGAGAGTAGGTTCAGTCTGTCATCGGATTGTAGACGCCAACTGATCTGGCGCGAGAGTGGTACTGCTTATCGTCCAGAAAATATCCAGGAAAAGGACCGATATCCGACATGCAGTATCATGGTGTGGGCCGGCATCATGATCAATGGCCGCACGCGCCTACATGTGGTTGCGAATGGGACTATGACGGGCCAACGATACATTGATGAAGTTCTACTTCCTCATGTTCGTCTTTTCCGTGGTGCTGTCGGTGATAAATTTGTTTTTATGGACGACAACGCAACATGTCATCGAACACTCGCTGTTCAGGATTGTCTTGACAGCGAGGGTATTCAACGTCTTGTATGGCCAGCGCGTTCTCCAGATCTAAACCCCATTGAAAATGTGTGGGATGCTTTGGGGAGGCAAGTTGCTGGTTGAAACTATCCTCCGACAAACAAGAACACCCTTATCTGTGCACTCACAGAGGAATGGGATAAATTGCCTCAACAGCTGCTGGATAATGTTGTGCAAAGTATGGTACGACGTGTGGAATGTTGCATCACACTCCACGGTGGACATATCCCATACTGATACCTTTCTTTAAGGTGTCTGCTGACTTTTAGATGCATTGTTCCATTTCTCCGTACGCAGATCAAATGAACATTTTTTTTTTCTTTCAGATGTTTCACAGCTTTTGTACTTTCCAGAACAATAAATATTCTTTATTCTAATGTCTGAACAGTGTGGCAACTATATTTTATCCTACTAGGCCTCATGTCTCGCTTAATGTTATGCTACATAGCAATTTGTGATCCGTCCTTAGCAATTGTCCAACAGTGTATTTAGTATTAAGTTAAAATAATAACATTTTCTTACCTCACCACACCTACGACATTGGGTAGTGGAGCACACAAGAATTTTTTAAGGGTCGAGGATCTACCAATCTCGTATGATAACCCAATACTCAGCCAAACATACTTTTTTTATTTTGTCGATTGTCTCGAAAGCAAAAAATAAATTACTGAATAATAGTTAACATTAATTAATAAAAAAAAATTGCTACTAACAAGTATTCAATTACATTTTACGTTTTTTATACATTTGATTATAATGAATCGTTGAAAAATCAAGAGCTATGAGGGAGGGTCCTGGCCCATGGACCCCCCATCCCCACCCTTGTGTGCGCCACTAACACTGGATGGGCCGCAACATCTTGAAATAAATTATATTAAAAAAACACGCTGTTGTAGTGAGTGGAACTAAAAAGTAAAAAAGATAATTCTTTATATAAGAATAAAATAATCAACGAGAAAATTATAATGTCATTGGGGTAAAAGTGTGGGGTGCTCTATATTAATTGTTATAATTTCTTACTAGTTCTCTATTCCGAAATGCTGAGTTAAGTGTAAAAATATAGTACAAAGCACCCCCACTTTTTTACCCCAATGACATTATATATAATTGACTCGTTAATCATTTTATTTATATATTAAGAATTATTATTTTTTTTTTTTTACTTTTTAGTTCGATTAACTATAATAGCGTGTTTTTTAGTTTTTGTAAACTATAATTTATTTTTCATTTTTTAGTTCAATCTACAATAAAAGCCTGTTTTTTGTTTTTGTTTTTAAAACTATCATTTATTCTTTGTTGAATTTATCTTACTAATAAAAATGTGTAAGAAGAAATATTAAATGTCAATCGTATTGTGACCTTTTAAAAATATTATTATAATGTTATTCGTATCATCACTTCTTGCTTTATGAAAATAAAAAGATATTTAGCAGTTAAAACACATAAATTTATCATCTTTTAAACGTATTTCTACAATGTTAATTCGCATCATCACTTCTAAACCCATTGCTTTAAAAAATATTTAGTAGAACATGCACGAATCTTTTTTTTTTATTTCCGTTTTCAGAAAAACTAAGCATCCACCCACTCTACCTTTTTTCACATAAAGAACACTTTTTTGTTTTATTTTTTTATAACACAAAGCGGTTTTAGGGTTGCACCTTAATCTTTTAGTTACTAAGTCTGGAATTAGTCGCCAAATCTAGAAATGGCATATGGAATTAGTCGCTAAATCTGAAAATGTTTCATGCAATTAGTCGCCAAATCTAGAAACGATATGATGAATTAGACGCCAAATTGAGAAACGATACAATGAATTAGTCGCCATATATATATATATATATATATCTCGTAAATCCTTTATTATTAAAATCCTGATCAGAAAAATAAAACAAAATTTTGAAATTATTGTATTGTCATGGGTCCTTAACAAGTGTGCGAAATTTCGAATCATTCTGACCTTATAAGTGGGTAAAAATCGAGTTCAAAGATTCCATTATATATAAGTGAAACATAAAAACGTGTTAAAAATGAGAAGTAGCCCGTACCTTTTGGAAAAGTCTGCCCACCCCTGTATTAGAATCAGCCCTAATAACGTATTCGAAATAGATTTCCTCTAACCAAAAATATTTTTTTCCGCCTGTCAAAGTGTGGAACGTGCTTTACAGTACTTGTATAGGTTTATTTTAACGGAATGAGTCAGCGATTTCAAGCTCTGAAAAAGAATGTTTTGGATTAATTGGAAATTTATTCATGTGATAAATCTATACTCAGCGTTTTTGATCACTATCCCATGTGATGCTCATGAATTAGTGTGGGAATCTTATTTTTCCCAAAGTGATATCTTTTGAGTTACAGTTCTGATAATGTTTTGTTTTGAGTTACAGTTCTGATAATGTTTTCTTAGGCTTGGAAAAAAAGTTGTTAAAAATTTTCTGTTATTGCTTTATTTAGAAATCTTGCAGCAAATTCTTTCTTAACCACCAAAAAAGACAGATCCGCATACCACATGAATATAGAAATTTGAAACAAATAACTACTTTTTCGTAACCGTATTCCTTTTAAAATTAATTCGTGCAGCCGAAATACACCTTTTTGCACCCTTAAAAATTTATGTAAACTATAACGGTTAATTTTAATTTATGCAACTTGTGAAATGTTCATAATTAACCATTTCCGTCTAAACAGTTTACATGAAAAAAAAGTTTGACTCCCTCATTCATTAGGGATTTATATAAGATTCTAACATTAAATTTTATTTTTCACCGAATAGGATCGAGTGGTAGTGTTCAGTGCTTCCACACCACAGGTCTGGGGTTCTATTAACGGGCTGCGCAAGGTCGACTCTGCCTTTCATCCCCGCTACATTGTGTCGATAAATGAGTACATAACTTGCTTCGGGTCTTAAACACTGAAGGTCTCTCTTCAGACAGACCACCAAATCGGGACATCTGTTCATGCACCTGAGCGTCCAATGGTCACGTGTATTATGATGGGCACAGTAGTTCCTAGCCCTCATGGATTGTTGTGCCACTGAGTTTGAGTCTTAAGTTTGAGGATTATCTCACTTAAGGGATACCCCTTAGATAAAAATGTATTTCCACTCATTTGAAATTAAACATTTTTCTTTCAATTACGTTTATTTCAGAAGGAAGTTTGATTTTTCAAATGTATTTGCTTAATAACATGTATATTTGTGTATTATATTAAAAATTTGATCAATCCAAAAATTACACGTTTTTACCTCCTCTAAAAGCTTTTAGGATTTTACAACTGATCTTACAATCCATATACTTTTTATAGTAGTATATTTAAAAATGATAAAGACATTTTTACGACTGTGTGAGCTGTTATGCCTCGTTTATAAATATAAAAAATTGCATTCAACTATAGTTTTTAAAATGTACAGAAATAAGTGGGGAAATAGGATACTTACATATTATGAATATTTTTGACTGCAGTAAGATATATTCATATTTCAGTTTCTTTTACAATTTGAATAGAAGTTGTAAGCCATTTTGCGAATAGATTGATATTGAGTATAATTCCATAGGTTATTTAATATTGTAAAGTGTTTTACTTTGATACCAGCACACATTAAAAATAAGGCTCATTTGCAGTTATATGATCATCTTCAGTGATATTTAAATTTTCAAAAATAGTCTACACGTACGAAAACATTCTTTCACAAACGCACACCATATCTCATACTATACCTTCCCTACAACAGGAAATATTTGTGTATACTGAAAATTTAATACAGGATACATTTCCAAGTGTTAAATTTGTTTTTAAAATTTGGTATGAATACATTGTGGAACTGTCGTTTAACTTCACTGAACAAAATTGTTTTAAGTGTACTGTTTTGAAAGACAAAATTAATTAGGAGAATTTTTCTCACAATAGAATTTGTAATGACTGAATTTTGTGAAAATGTAGTTATCGATGTGTGACATTTTTCCTTGTAATAAAAGAAACAGAAAGATAAGAAATTTAACTTGAGTAGAAAATGGTTAGAAGTACTGTCATGCGCCTTTGAAGAAGTATATCCCCCATTAAAATTAAAAATTATTGACTGAATGTGTGTTATGTCCATCAGAAATGCCGATATGTAGAAAAGATATTTTTATTTAATACAAGGAGTTCGAAAAGGTGAGCACTAGGAATGAAAATTTAGATTTTTTCCGAAAAATATTCAGTTAACATAAAAATATCATTTATATGATTTAAATTTAAATAAATTAAAAGTATTGAAATCATTTTTTATGTTATTCTAAATTAAAAATATAATTGAATAGAGAAAGATCTGTTTTATTTCATAAATATGCACCATTTATTGTCTTAATGTTTAAAAAAAAAAAAGATAGGGCCTTTACCCTTTTACTTCATAACTTTTTTAAAAACAGGAAAGTGAGCGCGTTTTCTTACTCTCATATTCAAAAATGAATACAGGATGCTTTTTTCTGGTTCAAATCGCAATACCAAATTTTTTTTTTTAATTTTTAAAAAATGACAGAAAAATAAATTTTGTTTGAAGAAAATATAACTAGTTTTCAACTATTAACACGCCATTTATTTCATGTTTTTTTTACCCTGCATTTTGTTTTAATTTTACTGTGACTGAATCTATGGGGAAACGACAGAGTAGAACTACGGTATTCATACAAGATTGCCCAAGGCAACTTAACAGCTAGCTGTAAACGATTGGTCTCTTGGTTCTTACTTGACAAAGGAACCGAACTAGGTCATAAAATTGTCCCCGTTCGACCTCCCAAGTTCCAAAAGGGGGAAAGAATTGAAGTCTGTTGCATTTTTGAAGGCAATAGCAAAACGCTTTCGAAATAACTTTTCAGGAGGAAGGTATCCACTTAGAGGGTTAATAAAAACATTTAAAAATTTACTTTTAGTAAAGATGTTAAATTACACTACATTTCAGTTATTTGTTACAAATGAGAGAAAATTTTTATTAAAATTTCCGGTATTGACAAAATGCATAATCTTGCGCCAACTTAGCGGAGGGTAAGCAGCGCCCGCAGTTTCACCCGCGTAGTTCCCGTAGCAATATCGGGATAAAATATACCTTACTAGCTTTTACCCGCGGCTTCTCTCGCATTTAAGTTATTAAATAAGTATCGGTGCAATAGAAATGAATCAATATGATAACCATATTTTATACCTTGGCTGGAATTATCAATTTTTAAAAATTACGCCATACAATGAAGTTTCATAAACTTAAAATATGCTTTATTGAATAACAGCAACAAATGTTAAAATATATTTCACTGTAACAAAAATTAATAATTTTGAATTATTACAATTTATAAAGATAAAATGCAGAGTATTAATCTAGGATATTTTTGTAGACTATTTTATAAGTTTTTCCGTTGGGTGCAAATATGTGTAAATTCCGGCCATTAGACACTCGCGAACAGGCTACGTATAGTTGACCATGAGAGAAGCATCGCTTTTCTAAATGCACTCCCGCTACCTGTAATGTCTGCCCTTGTGCTTTGTTTATAGTTACAGCAAAGCTAAGCTTGACGGGAAACTGAACCCTTTTGAATTGGAATGGAAGGTCAGTGGGAATAATTGGAATCCGAGGTATAATAACACTTTTTCCCTTACCGACACTTGTTAAAATAGTAGCACCAAGTATATTTTGCCCCAATTTTGTTATCCGAAGTCTTGTTCCATTACATAGCAGAGGAGCATTTAGATTTCGCATAAGCATTACTGGTACATTCAGTTTCAATTGAAGTTTATGTGACGGTACACCCGACAGTTCGAGTGAATTTAAAAACTCCACTGGATATGAAGTACTAAGTTCCGTATCCATAATTGTATCCATTGACAAATATTCCTTCATTTCTCCTTGCACCTCTTTTAAAACTACTTCATTTTTGGTTCTAATATTGCTCTTGCGCACAACCACTGATCACAACTTAAATTTTGTTGCAATTCCGGAAAAACATGAGCAATGAGATCCATATCATTTTCTACTAAACTGCAAAATTCTCTTGATAGTGATATATAACCTTCAGCGTCAACCTCTAAACAACCATCACCAATTTTCAACAACATTTCTGCGTAAAGTCCCGAATCTACCTCATTATAAAGATGCACTCTCATATTCGTTTTCAGGCTAGATCCAGATATGGGATGGAGGAATCTGCCCAGGTTCCAGTTCCCAATATGAATCGTAAAGTCGTTTTCAGGCTGAGTTTTTCAACTCTCGACCATAAGTTTAAAGATTTAATGCTTGCTTGAATCTCATCTGCTGGTGTCACCCTCTGAATGACTGGGAGGGTCTGTACCAGCCAATAAAACTACCATTCCTCCCATTATATCTGTACTATCTCGCAAGTCCTGAAGAGTCCAGTTTAAAGCTTCTATTGCCTTCTTGTGAGACATTGTACTTTCATCCCCACTAAAAGCTTACATTCTCGCAGCATCCTACCTCGCGAACTATTTTGACTGAAATTACAGGTGGGCAAATCTTCCTGTGCCAGATTCAATGGTAATTTTAAAACGGAATATTGCTGTACGGCCGCCGTTTAATAGCATTGCGGTAATACCCAAAGAAGCTACAGCAACTGCTATTTTTTTTTGTCTTTACTGACGCACATTAATGATAAGTTAAGCAGAAACGTTTTTCCAGTTCCTCCTGGTGCGTCGAGAAAGAAAAGTCCACCCCATTGCCGGAGTCCATTTTACGTAAAACTTGATGGAAAACATGATTTTGCTCTGGAAGTAATTGAGGAACTAATTCTGCCTATGAGATGTTGCAGTGCTATGAAATCATAATCTAGCTCTCGAGCAATTTCATTATTAAAATTGTCCCTGTTGTCTCGTCGAGGACTTAGCATTCCAAAATCATCTAATTTTTTTCAACCATTGTAAAAACCTTATTTTCGATTCTAATTAGCGTTTCGTTGTAGATATGTTCATTGAAAGTCATATCTGTATGTACTTGCTGCAGTTGATGTAATATATCGTCAGTCATGTATTCTTTATACTTATCCCAAAGAGTTTGAGGGTTAGAAAGACATCAAGAAGATAAAAGCGTAGCGCAAAGTTCCCTGATTTTATCTGGTGATCGACATTGTACGGCTTCCTCCATAGTTTCATCCCA
Source organism: Trichonephila clavipes (assembly GCA_019973935.1). Lineage (NCBI taxonomy): Eukaryota > Metazoa > Arthropoda > Arachnida > Araneae > Nephilidae > Trichonephila > Trichonephila clavipes. Next base: position 169,033 of record BMAU01004820.1, on the reverse strand, counting down.
ATGATTATCATTTTCTAACAATCGCCGAGCTTCACATGCTTCTCTGTACGTTTGACATTCCTTACCATTGACAATTTTAAGTTCTGTAAAGCTAGTTGGACCTCTAACATGATGCAATAACATACGCAGACAAAAGCATTCTAAATTTGTAACATGTACGGTATAAACACGACCAAGAGCATCCGATGCTTTAACCCCAGGATGATTTCAACAGGTGTTCCTTGAATACGACGATGCCACTCTTTTTTAGAGATGTTCCATGTATAATAACGGGTAACCTCGAAGTACAATAATGTCTTTGCAAAAGTATCATTCTGACAAAGGTGGAAAAAGGCAGTCAGCGTGGTCTTTGGAGGAGATAAAATCTTGTTTTGAAAGGTATTTTCATCAAAAAAACACGCTGTCCGTTTTCTAAGTGTACTGCAAGATGTGTAACAGTGGGATATCTTTCATGTAATGGAAAACCAAGCTGCCGCCATGCTGCGTCATTACTATTAACATATCTTCCTGCTTGATAAGTTTATATTTAATTGAGGGCCTGTAAAACACCTTCATTACGCAGATTGAAGATCGCCTGGTCGTTTCCTTTATTGATATACTTGCAAATATATTTAATCGCACTTACAGAATTGCAGGCTTCAACATTAATGTGGGCGTTGAATAATTTACCCAAAATCGGCGAATAGGGCACAACCCAGCTATTATTAAAAGTCTTGATTTCCCCACTGCGAGTCCGAATGTCAACTTGTTTACCACCGTTAACAGGCACCCTTCGTCTATATCAATGGTGAGCAAACTTTTTCGACTGCGACCCCTTTTGTAGAGAGAAAATTTTTGGCGACTCCTAGAGATAAATGTTCACAAATACTATGTAAATAGGCACATTTCTTTCGTTTTATCGAATAAAAAAATCATCATTTTTTTTCTGACACATATTAATTTTATTTATAATTTAAAGAAAATATTTTTTGTATAACATAAAAATCAGTAAATTGCCTCTTAATGAGATGTATGTGGCTGCAAGTTTCTGATTATCTCATCGATGTTCGGATGTATGTTTCTAATTGCAGTTCGCATATCATCTTCAGGGTGCAAACGAGAGCGGTATTTAGTTTTTATAGAAAAATTAACGATTGTTATTTTTGCTAAATCCAGTTTCACATAAATACATTGATGCAAATTGTATTAGTATTCTGATGGCATTCTTGCATAGAACGGGATATTGCGTTTCCACGGATAGCCAAAATTTTTGGCAAGCCTGAGTCTTAAATTGATTTCGAAGAGTATAATCACTAATCAAATCTATCCATTGCTCTTTCTCACTCATTTGAAGAGTTGAACTGCATATGTCGTAGGAAAATGGATCACGAATTCAACCAAAATCATTTTCAGGAAAATCCTCGAATCTTCTCGAAAAATTTTCTTTTAACTTTTCAATGTGATTGGAAATGATGTTTTTAAATGTAAATATATCTATATTATTTTCCTTGATAAAATCTGTTTGCGCAAGCGCAACAGCATTGCCTGGACTGCGCATGCCCAGTAATTCTGATGTAACTGTAAAAAGAGTTGTGAGTAAAAATAAATACCAGTCCACTAAAAACTGTGTTCTAATTGAGTGCTGAGTATTCGACTCAGTGAGCCATAACATTGTGGTCCTCCATTGTATTGTATGAAATTCAACGATAACCCATTACTTGTAGGATTGGTAGCATTAAAAACTACCCTCAGCTTCGTTGTGCTCTTTTTCTGGTCTAAGGACGCCATGGTGTGGCATATAATAGGCAACCTCAGAGTTGTCATGCTCTGAGACAACCTCTTTCATGTGACCAAGTTGGTCATACTCATGTATAAAGTCTCTATACAACTTAAGATATTGAGGATCTCTGATTAATCGAGTCCACAGCGCATTCAATCGTTTTAGAGCGATGTCCTTCGACTCACCTAAACAATTTGGTTCGTTTTTAAGGGGCATTTTAACCACATACCGACCCTCCTCATCTCTAGAATGCGTTTTTAGGAAGTGATACTCACAAAAAATTGCTTCTTCATTTTTAGTTTTCTCTACCTCAACACGTTTTCCAATTCCCAAAACATTTTTAAAGTCTGATTTAAATCTCCTTTAATTAATCCACAATGAACCCGGGCTTCAGTATCTGCAAAACTATTGCTCCCTGAATCCACGAACCCAAACACAGTATTTTGGAAAATAAGATTAGAATTTTCAGAACGAATTTGCTCACTACGCAATAATTCATAAAAATTTCTGCACCCAATAAACAATCAATGGGACCTGGCACATAAAAGAAATCATCTGCTAAATTTATATTTTCAGGAATTAATCCTTTCACATTTACATTTTTAACTGGAGTTAAATCAGTAATTTTATTTACAACTAACATTTTAATTCTCTTTTTATAAGTACCATCGAAATTCGAGATTTCCGTAGTTACGCAATTTTTAACACATACAGAGGAGTCATTTAAACACGTGACCAGAATATTTACTTTTTCTTTTCGTAATCCTAATTTTTCTACGAATTTTTCGTAATTAGATTTGTCATAGAACCGACGTCAAGCAGACCTCTTATTTTCCATTTTTTGTGTCGTATGAATCTTTTACAAAATACTTCTAGGAACTCAAAAACACACTAGTGGTTCCCTTTTTTTGATTAATTGCAAACACTGCATTACTATCTTTCTCCGAAACCTCTCTAGAGGGAAAAGCAGGGTTAAATTCTCGCGCTTCCGCATTTAACCTTGACTCGGTTGATGGATGGAAAGCATTAGACTTGCTATGGCTTGTTTGAAAATCCGTATTTTGTTTGGGTAAATGTAACGAGACATGGGGCCTCTTAGCGCATAATTTACAAGGTTTCGCTTTGCACTTCGACGCCATACAACCTACTCTTAAACACAGAAAGCATAGTCGCTGTTTTTTAACTATCTCTATTCTATCATGAACGGAAAGTTGTTTAAATTTTGTACAAAAAGGAATAGCATGATTTTCACAGCAATATGAACATTTTGTTTCATTGACATCGGACAAAAACACTAGTTACACCTTTTAACTCCTTTCTGTCGACGCCACTTTTAAAGAATTTATTTTGTCGGAAACCCGTATTTATTTCATTTCTACTTGAAACTTTAGATGACATAAACAAATCTAATTCACGACCCAGCTTATCTGGTGTGTACCAATTTTCGCACATTTTTAAATTAATATAACTGGTCAGTTCTTGATCAAGAGAATTAATTATCTGATCGGCAACAATTAACTGGCATAATTCATTAAACTCATTAACGTTTCTTAATTTACAATAAGAATCAAACATTGCTTCAATTCTAGAAGCAAACTGAACATAGTTCTCATTTGGTAGTTTTTGGGACCTTCGAAACTGATTAAGCAATACTCGAGGTGTTGGTTGAAATTGTTTTAGCACTAACTGCTTGATTTTTTCATAATCACCCAGTTCCTCTTGTTTAACATAAATCATTAAATTTCCCACCTTTTCTCCCAACATATTCAATAAAATCTCTGCTTTAAATTTATCCTCCACATTTTTTGTTTTAAAAGCTTTTTCTAACGATTGAAAAAATAAATTATAGGCTTCTGTATTAGAAGGGACAGGTATTGTTAGAGTTTTGATACTTTTAATTAAGTTTTCAATATCAGATGGGACAGATTCGAAATGTTCACTTTTCTCTTGCGCAGGGGACAATTTACATTTAGCATTAGTTAACTCAAGCTCTTACTTTAACTGTTCTAATTTAATTTTTTCAAATTCAATCTTGGCCTTTTCAGACTCTAATTTAAAATTTTTCTTGTTCAATTTTAGCAGCCCTTTCAGACTCTAATTTAAATTTTTCTTGTTCAATTTTAGCGGCCTTTTCCTCCAAAACGCCATCAATTACAATTGCAGAAACTCCTTATCAGTTTGAAAGATTTCACTGCTCTCAATTAAATTTTTAATACTATAATTTTTGGATTCTGGGGTATATCTAATCCTAGCTCCTCGGCGACCAGCAAAAGCTCGTCCTTTTTAAGACTTTTAATTGTCGACATTTTAACACATAACATTAATTTGATATCAAATAAAAAGCAAGAAATCGCTCTTACTTCGACTGATGAATTGCGCTGGACTCTCAAGACAGAAAATACTTCGGAAACTCAGTTTCTTCCCTCAGTTTTCAGACACAATTTCCGGCACAATTTTAACTCATCACTACAGGCGGTTTTTCTCCGGATTCTACCGGACCACTGTTTCGGCTCACTCCGTCGAATACTCAGCACTCAATTAGAACACAGTTTTTAGTGGACTGGTATTTATTTTTTACTCACAGCTCTTTTGCAGTTACATTTTAATATACCAATATTGTAAAAAAGCCATGAAACTTATTGAATGTTGTAACACTGCAATGCCGGGCAGAATGTTTGCGCAAGCGCGCTGCCTGGACTGCGCATGCCCTGTAATTCTGATGTAACTGTAAAAAGAGTTGTGAGTAAAAATAAATACCAGTCCACTAAAAATCTGTGTTCTAATTGACTGCTGAGTATTCGACGGAGTTAGCCATAACAAAATCGTTAAAGCAAGGGAACATCTCGGTGTTGTTTTTATTCAGTTCAGTTCGCCAGAGACTAAGCTTATTTTTAAAAGCTTGAATTTTACTGGCTGAAGTTATGATAGTTGAATTCTCACCCTGCAAGCTCAAATTTTAAGTCGTTAAGTTTTTCGAAAATATCAACAAAAGAGCTCAGCTTTCCTAGTCAAACTTCATTGATATAATAACTTGCCAATCTGTGTTTCTTTTCGCTTAAAAACATGTACACTTCATTTCTCAAATCAAATATCTGTCGTAGTATTTTCCCACGTGAGAGCCATCTGACTTCAGTGCGTAACAGTAATCACTCATACGTTGAGCCCATCTCATTGCAAAGTATTGAAAAGAGACGGCTGTTTAGACTTGCATTTAATGTAGCTAATTGAACTAACAGCGTCTTGTAATACGTTGTGCAACTCTTCATCCATATCTTTTGCAACAAGTGCTTGCCGATAAATCATACAGAGGTTAAATACCATATGAGGCGCCAGTTTCTGGATTAAGCCTCTGAGTCCTTTGTTCGAACCTGTTAATGCAGCAGCAACATCAGTACAAACCGCAACAGAGTTTGCCAAGGTGAGGGACTTTGCTTCAAAATATTCATTTATTACTTTGAATATTTTTTTCTCCAGTTGTTTTTCCTTCCAAACTTTTGCAACATAAAAATATGTTTCTGTTATATCTTCATTAAAAATAAATCTAAGGTAAATAATAAGTTTTGACATTTTAGTAATATCGGTAGTCTCGTCCAGTTGCAAAGCAAATACAGATGAATTTTGTATGCGTTTTATGACTTCTGAGTCGATATTTCGTGAGATTTCGGAAATCCGCCGAGACACGGTATCTCTTGATAATGGTATTGTTTTTAGTTCATTTCAATATTTATCGCCATGCATAATTGATGTCATCTTAGTTGCTGCAGTAAGGATAAGGGATTCTCAATTGTATGGGGTTTTATTGTTTTTTCTATTAGATAAGAAACTTCTAAAGAAGCTCGTAATGCTTTATGAGGTATTGTTGTAAATTTCTTTAGATTTGCACTTTGAATTTTCAGATTTTCAGTTCGTCTTTGAAAAAAATCGGCATGTTTATTTTGAGGTTCTTGATGTTTAATTTCCAGATGCCTTTTTAATTTAGCTGGTTTCATTGCTAATTTTTCGTTGCAAATGACACATATCGGGCGTTCTTCATCAACAACAACACAAAATGTAAAACCATACTTAACAAATTCCTCATTGTGTATTTTCTTATTTTTTTAGGTGGGGCATTTAGTTCAGAATTTTGAGTCTCTTCAACAGTATTTGTTCGTTTGTTAGCTGAAGATGTACCTACTGTACGTGTTACCCATTTATCCATTATGAATATAGGGGTTAAATTTTTTTAACTAAAACAAAGAAAAAAATTATCATTTTTTTCGAGAAATTCAATAAAATTAACAGAGATCTTTCTCTAATGATAGCACATACCTGATAACAAAGAGCAGCAAAGCCCGATAAAAATATAAAAAAATCATAATTACACAACATCACAGGATAAAACTCCAGTAGAAACTAAAACAATTGCAGGCCAACTGTTACATGCTACAAATTTACATGGAAAGGCGCAGTAAATATTCAGCGATAATTTATGGTCGTTTGGTTGGCCTTGGCTTGGTACGCATGTCTACAAGATGTCTCTCACAACCCTTGCTTACCACTCCATCTCGTACGGTGCGCATGCTCAGTGCGCACTGTTCGACACAGTACGTATACAATACAGATACAGTACGATATATACGATACAGTACGTACGTCGGACAAATAGACACTTTTCAGTAAAACTGGCGAATTACCACGAAGAGGGGGTCATCTACCGGAGTGAAAAATTTGCGTCTTCACACTTTACATACATTACGCATTACGGTCAAAGAAAGAGCGAACAGTAGGAAATTGCAATTAAACAGTAAGTGACGGCGTTTCACTCTTTATATGTACACTGTATGGTATGCAGCATGCAGGCATAATGGATTTCATAAAAATTTGGCGACCTCTAGTTTGCGCACCTCTAGTCTATATAACGGGTAACCCTTATCACTGTGAACTGTTTCTCTAATCAGTTCTCGAAGATACTTTTTTGTACACGCCATTTTGCATACAAGGTGATGCTGGATTGCGAGCTCCACAGGGACCGTGAATCATGTTTTTAATAACTGTGTCGTACAGATTTTTATCTTCTGAATCTGGAATTTCAGCGCTAATTATGTTGTCGATTTGATTAGGAAGTAGCTTCTGTTTTAGCCAAATTAATATGTGCACATGTGGCAGACCTCGTTTCTGCCATTCAATGGAGTACATATGGCACTGGACGTCTCCAAATACTTTTCCTTTTGTCACAACGTTCATTAATTTCTGAGCCTTTAAACGAAATACGCGGGCAACTATGTCATGTCGATCTGTGGCTTTTTGCCCAGACATAAGCTCTTGAGTTACATCCTGCCACGAAGGATTACAGGTTAAAGTTACGAAGAGGTCAGGCTTTCCATAAGTTCGTACATAAATAAATGCATCTTGAGTGTACTCTTGCAGATAACAGGGTGATGATGATTGTTAATTTTAATGGCGCAAGGGCCAACTTTGGCCAAGCTGCGCTAAGCAGATAACGGGGACTGCTCATGAAAGTGGACTGCAAAATAACCATTTTGCCAATGTCGTTAGATCTAATATTATCATCTGCGCTAATCGCATCTTGTAGATGTATATAATTTTCAGCTCGTAATTTTTTCTGGTTTAGAGCAATGTAACGAAGACGTTCGCTCTCTACTTTAATATACATATCTACCAAGAATTGATGGAAAAGTTGCCTTGTATGCAGAAGGAAATTAAAGTCATGCTCTCGAAGCATCGTGTAATACGCATAAAAGTCCATACAGGAAACTTTTTTATTTGGAATTGGCTGTTTCGTTGTTGGATTAACGACTGGAATATTAAAATGATATCCTGGTTCACCTTTACTGAATTTTAATGGGTACTGCAACGCATCATAAAATATATGAGTATCGGCTATACGCTGTAGCGTATTATCATGTGTCCGTAACACTATGTCTCGTGGAGAGAACGGTTCATCAGTAACCAATAGAGAAACTTCATTGACCCTCGGTGCATTATAACGCCGCTCATGTTCACCACGTGGAGTTCGATCAGCATGAATGACAACTTTGTAATTATCTGAAGGCCAGTTGTTTATTGCACTTTTATTGTGAAAACAATAATTTTACAAAACATTGTGATTGTGTAACATTTGTTGAATTTTCAATACGGTTTCTCTTTCTACTCCTTCAATATACTGGCAACGACGGTTTACTTCATTTTGTTCATCACCCATAAAATAAACCTGCAAAAATTTGTGCTGATCATTACCTTCTGGAAATAGTGATCCAATTTGATGATATATCTGCCCTTATACAGTAAAAGTTGGTGAAAATCCGGGTGTTGAGAGCGCCTTGCCACTTGTATTTACATCGCTTCGCAAATGCCGCGAAGTGAAAGGAAGTGAGCTTGGGGTGTGCCCACGCCAAGAGAGTGAGTGTAAACAACATGGCGAAGAGCCGTTGTAATAAATAGAGTTAAAAATTATACAGTCCACTTCTTTTATTGAGTATGACTCAATTTATTTTAAAAAGACCTAACGATGGGCCAGAACATGGTCCTAGCTACCCGGAGAAATCGGCAAAAAATATTAGTATGTGGTGATAATTACTATTATTGATAATAGTATTGGGTGTTCAGAGGATTCAAGAAATCATGGTCTCTGGTGAAAGAAGTCCTGGCATTGAGGTGAGAGCAAACTTGTTCCTATGAGTTTTGAGTAAGGAATTAATTTGAATCTCAGTAATTAAGTCACTTTGAGTGTTGAGTAAGGAATTAATTTTGGGTCTGAGTAATTAATTTACCATGAGTTTGTGTAATTAATTAATTCTGAGTTTTGTGAAATTAATTCATTTTGAGATTTAAGTAATTAAGTCATTTTGAGTATTGTGATTTAATTGAGTAACTTAGTCCCTTGAGTATTGTGACTTAGTCTTTTGAGAATTTTGATTTAATTGAGTATTGTGAGAATAGTTAATTCTATGGGTTTTGCGATTGAATATTGTGATTTAGTCCCTTGAGTATTGTGACTTAACCCCTTGAGTATTGTGACTTAGTCTTTTGAGAATTTTGATTTAATTGAGTATTTTGTGAATATTTAATTCTTTGTGTATGGTGGATAGTTAATCCCTTGAGTATTGTGGGAATGGTTTATTCTTAAGTATTGTGTGAAAAGTTTGATTACTGTGAATAGTTAATTCTTTGAGTATTGTCAATAATTAATTCTTTGAGTATTGTGGATAGTTAATTTTCTGAGTATTGTGGAAATAGTTTATTCTTGTATATTGTGGAAATAATTTATTCTTGTGTATTGTGTGAATGGTTAACTCTTTGAGAATTGTGAACAGTTAACTTTTTGAATATTGCATGGATATTTAGTTTTTTGAATATTGTGTGTGGATATTTAGTTTTTTGAATATTGTGTGTGGATATTTAGTTTTTTGAATATTGTGTGTGGATATTTAGTTTTTTGAATATTGTATGTGCATATTTAGTTTTTGTTAATATTGTGCGTGGATATTTAGTCTTTGAATATTGTGTTTGGTACTTAGTTTTTTGAATATTATGTGTGGATATTTAGTTATTGAATATTGTGTGTGGAGATTTAGTTATTGAATATTGTGTGTGGAGATTTAGTTATTGAATATTGAGTGCATAGTAATTAATTCCTCAAGTTGAAGTTAATTTTAGTATCGGTGAGTTTACAGTCGTTTGGGTCTAGTATTATCTTCTTGGGAAAGTCTGTAGAGTTGTTCGAGCAAAATGTCGATAGTTGTAAAATTAAAGAAGGATGAGCTGAAGCTAGTTGCTGAGGAAATAGGTTTAACTGTGCCAAGGGAGGCAAAAAGGGTTGAATTAAAACGGTTAATTGAGGAGAGCGATGTGTTTAAAGAAGATTATGAGTTCGTGAAAACCGTGATAGAACAGTTATTAGAAGAAACTAAAACCCAAGAATCCGAGCATAACAGTCAGTTAGAACTAGAACGTCTTAAGTTGGAGAGAGTTAAAGCAGAGTTAGAATTAGCACAACTAGGAAATAATGCAAGTAAAAGCGAAACTTCTTTCAACAAATGTGGAACTGAAACGTCTATTGAGGTTTTCATTACAAGTGTGAGAACACTTACAATTAAAGTGCCGAGTAAATCGGAAGGGTGGGGGTACTTTTTTGCGTCTTTAGAGAGAGCTTACAATAACAAAAATGTACCGGAAAGGTTTAAGGCAGAGATTCTATTAAATTTATTAGGAGAGAGAGCTTCGAATATTTTAACTTATATAACCGACAAAGAGTTAAATAATTATGAGGAAATTAAAGCAATTGTTTTAAGAGAGTTTGAACCCACAGCACAAGCAGTGCTAAAAAATTTTAGAAATGCCTGTAGAGAAAACGAAACGCATGTGCAATTCGCTTCGCGTTTAACTACGAATTTCGATTACTATTTAAAACTGAGGAAAGTAACAGATTTTGACACTCTTAAAGAACTCATTATATCAGACAAAATGTTTCAAACATTAGATAGGGAAACGGCGGCTCATATTAATATTAGACAATCCGGAGATTGGTTTAGACAGTTACAATTGGGTAAAGAGTGTGATTTATATTTCACTTCGAGTGGTAAGCCCGTAAATGAGACGAGAAAAGATCATAAATATAGCAAACATAACAAACTAAGCTTACTTAAAACCACTTCCAAAGTATTTCTCAATGAAGAGAAAAATAAAAATTGTGACTTATGTTTAAGAAATGAAATTCACCCATTATATGCATGCCCTCAGTTTAAGAGACTTTCGGTTCAAGAGCACGTTAATGTAGTGAAAAATAAAAATGCGTGTTTTAAATGCTTGTCACCCGACTGCAGTGTTAAAAGGTGTTCCTTTCGAAATTGTTTTTGTGGCAAGCCTCATAACAAACTAATACATTTCCCGAAAAAGCCAAAGAATGTTTCGTCAGGAGGGGAGAAGAGAAGTTTTCCAGACAACCCCAAAGTCATAAATAAGTCGCACCCAGGTGGAGAATGCAGCTGGTCCGTTCCTCCTCAAGTAGGGTGTCAAGGTTTCGTTTCTACTAATCTAGTGGAAAATAAAAAGAATGTTATTTTATCCACGGTACTATGCTTGATTAAGGATAAATATTCGCAATGGCAGAAAGTGAGATGTTTACTTGATGTTGGCTCACAAATAAATTTAATCAGTAATGAATGCTTACAAAGGTTACAACTAAAAGGTGAAAAAATCAATCAATCCATTTCGTGCATAAATAATACCTCATTGACAGTTAATCGCGGAGTAAAGGCAAGCATTGCGAACGAAAGTAAAAGTTTTAAGAGAAATATCTCGATGTTAGTAGTTCAAAAGATAACTGATCTTATACCAAATAAAATTATTGATGCGCATGTGCAGATTCCAGAGTCAGTTAGGCTTGCGGATCCAAATTTCAAAATTCCGGGAAAAATAGACATTTTGTTAAGTGCGGAGTATTTTTATGACGTGATAAAACCGGGAAAAATAAATGTAAAAAATTCGAACCTGATTTTACAGGATTCAGTCTTTGGATATATAGTAGGAGGTAGTGTAGAGGATGAACCAAATTTATATTCTTGCGGTTTAATATGTGGGTCCGAAGAACTCAATTCGAATTTGAGGAAATTTTGGGAAATTGAAGAGATAGAGAATGAATTACCTAAAAATTTAGAGAATTCTATTTGTGAGGAGCATTATGCCCAGACGCATAAGAGGGATGAGTCTGGAAAATATATTGTTTCTATTCCCTTTAAAGAGCATTGGTCGTGTTTAGGGAACTCGAAGGATATTGCTCTAAAGAGACTCGAATCGCTGTGGACTCGCTTGTCTAGAGACCAGGATTACCAAAAATTGTACCGTGATTTTTTGAAAGAATACGAAGAGTTAGGTCATATGACTGAGATAACGGAGAGTGTAGAACCTGAATATACTTATTATATGCCTCACCATGGTATATACAGGCCTCAAAAGAGCACGACGAAATTGCGTACAGTATTTAATGCATCCGCTTTGACTGCTAATGGAAAGTCGTTGAATTCCATTCAATACAACGCAGAGTCATTCAGGACGACCTTTTTTCCCTTGTTAGTGAGATTTCGAAAGCACATTTATGCATTCACGGCAGATATTCGTCAGATGTATCGCATGATTGATGTCGATGTAAGTCAACGGCCACTTCAAAGAATTTTGTGGAAAGGGGACGTTAACAAACCCGTAAAGGTGTACCAACTCAATACTGTCACATATGGAATGGCTAGTGCTCCGTTTCTAGCTATGCGAACTCTAAAACAAATTTCTATTGACGAGGGAGAGAACTTTCCTTTAGCGGCCTCAGTCCTGTGTGATAATTTCTACATGGATGATGTTTTGAGTGGTGCAAACTCATTGGAGGTTGCAAGAACTTTGCAACATCAACTCATTGACATTCTACAAACTGCTCAGATGTCCTTGCATAAATGGTGTGGAAATACATCCGAACTAATCCCAACCACAGAGAAGGGGTATGATTTTGCATCTCCAGAGGAGATTAAAACCTTAGACATTGCCTGGAAATCCAAAACTGATTGTTTTAATTTCAAGGTAGAAGTAGAGCAAAATGCTCATCCTACTAAAAGATCAGTCCTGTCGATTATCGCCCGACTCTTTGACCCTTTAGGATTGTTGGGTCCAGTGATCACCAAGGCAAAAATCTTCATGCAGCAATTGTGGACACTTCAAATTGATTGGAGTGAAAGGCTTCCCGAGAAAGAAGCTAGTGAGTGGAAGGAATTTGTGAGATTGCTAGTGGCTTTAAATGGCATCCACATTGAAAGGTGCACAGTAATTCCAAACGCTGAAGTAATTGAGCTTCATGGCTTCTGTGATGCATCAGAAAGGGCATATGGTGCGGCAATTTACGCTAGATCGATCAACCCAGATGGAGAAATAAAAGTAAAGCTTGTTGCGAGTAAATCTCGAGTGTCGCCAGTTAAGCAGGTAACCATGCCTCGCTTAGAATTATGTAGTACTCGCAAAATTGATGCATAAAGTGAAATGAGCATTAAGAATGGATATTACCTCAGTCTTCTTTTGGACCGATTCCACAATGTGCTATCGTGGATGAAAAACGAGTCCTGAAACTTAAAAACGTTTGTAGCCAATCGAGTGGTTATTATCCAAGAATTGACAGAATTGAATAAATGGCATCATGTTCCTTCGGAACAAAATCCTGCTGATATCATTTCAAGAGGACTTGATCCAGAGAAAATTCAATGAAGTGAATTGTGGTGGTTTGGGCCTGCTTTCCTCGAAGTGTCTTCAGTGAACTTCCCTCGATACGTCGATGAGATCCATAACTGTGAACATTACCAACGAGAGTTAAAGGATAATCAAGAGTCGATGTGTTTCTTAGTGCAAAATAGAGAGATTCTTCCCATCATTGATAAGTGTTCTTCGTTTTTGAAACTACAGAGAATTCTTGCATGGTGTGTGCGTTTCAAGGAGAATGCAAGAAATCCACTACAGCTAACAACTGGCAGTTTAACTGTAGCTGAATTGTCTACAGCCTTAATTTTCTTAGTACGAAATGTACAATCTGTATCTTTTGCAAAGGATATTTGGTGCCTTGAAAGGAGACAACCATTACCAGTTTCCAGTAATTTATTAACTTTGTCTCCCTTTTTAGACGAGAGGAAAATACTGTGTGTGGGTGGAAGACTGAGACATTCCAATCTACCTGCACAACAAAAACATCCTATTCTAATCCCTAACAACCACTCTATTTGCGATTTAATAATTAAACATTATCATGTTCTTTATTTGCATACAGGTACTGAGGCTACCTTGGCAAACATAAGAACCAGATTTTGGATTGTAAATGGCAGATCCAAGGTCAAAGGCATAATTAAGCAATGCATCCAATGTCTTAAGGTAAGTGCAAAAACCAAAGGATGGCCGATTGACCTAATGCCCGAGTAAGCATTGCCAGAGTGTTTAGCAAGGTAGGATTGGATTTCTGTGGTCCTTTCCATATAAAATTAATTTCAGGTAGAGCGAAAAAAAAAAGTGTATAAATGTTATATTTGTATTTTTGTATGTTTTGTTGTTAAAGCCATTCATTTAGAAATTGTGAGTAACTTAAGTACTGAAGCATTTATTGGTTCATTAAAAGATTTATCTCTCGTAGAGGTAGACCAAGCGATATTTTTAGTGATAATGGAACTAACTTTGTAGGAGCCAACAATGAGTTTCGTAAAATTTTAAAGGGGCTGTTTAAAAGGGAAAGTTCGGAAAAATTTGAGGATTTTCTTGCTTCTGAGAGTATTCAATGGCATTTTAATCCTCCTGCCGCTCCTCATTTTGGAGGCTTGTGGGAAGCTGGAGTTAAATCTTTAAAGAGTCACCTTAAAAGGGTTGTGGGAAATAATATTCTTACTCATGAAGAATTTTTTACACTTGTCACACAAGTGGAGGCTGTTTTAAATTCACGACCTCTGTGCTCTCTCTCTGAAGATCCCAATGATGATTTAGCTCTAACTCCAGCTCATTTTTTAACTGGCTCACCATTGACCTCCTTGCCGGATCCAGATTTTAAAGGAATTCTATGAATAGGCTTCGCAGATGGGAATTAGTCCAAAGAATGACTCAAACATTTTGGAGTCGATGGACTTCCGATTATTTAAATCGTCTTCAATCGAGACCTAAATGGTATAAAGGCAACCAAAAATTTAAGGTCAATGAAGTGATTTTGGTTAAAGGTGAAAATAATACAAATTTACTTAACTGGAATCTAGCTAAAATAATAGAAGTTCATCCAGGCACCGATGACGTAACTAGAGTAGTAACGTTAAAAACGGGTAAAGGTGTATATAAACGACCTGTTAATAAACTTGTTAAATTGCCTTTTAATTGTAACTGATTCTTTAACCGTATCTTGATCTTTATTTTATAAGTGTGTGTAGAAATGTATTGTACTATGTTTTTTTGTAGAAAAACTGTATCATGTATTTGTAATTGTTTTATTGTTTGTTGAAAATTCTCTTAAAATTTGTCAAGGCGGGCGGTATGTTGAGAGCGCCTTGCCACTTGTATTTTTCATCGCTTCGCAAATGCCGCGAAGTGAAAGGAAGTGAGCTTGGGGTGTGCCCACGCCAAGAGAGTGAGTGTAAACAACATGACGAAGAGCCGTTGTAATAAATAGAGTTAAAAATTATACAGTCCACTTCTTTATTGAGTATGACTCAATTTATTTTAAAAAGAGCTAACGATGGGCCAGAACACCGGGCATTCTTATCACTTTATCAACTCCAAAGGATGTCATTTGAAAGCAAGAGTTATACTTTCTTATTTTGCTTACGAATTGCTTTGACTCATCTGTAACACTTAACAATTAAGTTTTTAAAGGCTCTTCTGGTTCATCAAGTAATGGAAGTGAAATTTTACCACTGGAACAGCACATTCCAGCAGTTTCGTCGTTCCATTTGAAAGCATCACAATACTGACATTTTTTATTCTTTCAGCCAATAACAATTAAAGGATGATTATGATATTCAACTGAAGCATCATATTGAAACCCAGTACCATTAAATACAGACCAATCTTTACGTATGAAATTTCGACGACACGCGAGCTCTGCATTTCTGCATTATGAATTTTCTCGCCTGCGATTGTTCTGGCGTGTTTCTATGGCTCTTCTAGCTACCTGCAGCTCAGGTTGTGTTTCTGAACGAACTCGTGCCTGAAGAGGCGTTTCAGCTATTCTCAAAATACTTTTTTCGCTGTACTTGCTGTTATCTTCGCAGCTCTGCGTGAACCGAAGATTCTTCATTTTGTGCAACTTTCGCTACACGGGCCCGCGACGAATTTTTGGATAGACCAGATTTCCGCTTCCGAGGCATTTTTAAAGAACAGAGTCTGCAAAAATCACGACAGACAGGAAAGACAGAGAATCCTGAAATCTGCGAAACTGTTACACGTACGAAGCACCTAACTGTTGCGTTACAACTTGAGTTCATATTGTTTTCTTTACAATACAAACTGAAAGGATACGCGTAGTTTTGTTATAAAAAAATACATATTATCAATGCACTCATTTTCGCTATTTCTGTAAGAGAAAATGTTTCTAGAGAGTCGTATGTAAATTAAAAAGAATGAAAAAAAAACGTGTTCAAAGTTCCTTCAAGTCTATTAATAGGTCAATTTTTGCACTTGAAAAGTGAATGAAAACAAAATCAGCCATCCGTTCTTTTTTAAAACATGATATATGAAATAGGGCTGCATTCCTATTTACATTGAAAGAGAAGTATTGCATATATTTGACACAAATGCTTGTAATCAATCCATAACTCTCTGAGTGTCGACGGTTTAAATATTCACTTTAGTAAGTGCAAAACAAAAAAGTCGTTAATATATTCACGCTGCTTATTTATAAAATACCATCTTAATAGGGAGGAAAAACTTGTCAACTGCCCCGATTTTATAAATTGTATTATATACTTCTTTCCAGAATTGCTAAGTCATCATTTTATAGATTAAGTTTCCGTTGGAGAGTAAAGCGGTGTGGAAAGTTCATGCGACAATCATAACAATTAATGAGCTGGAATTGGAATCTTATGTTTGGATTATCTTATCTGAGAAATGATAAACTGTTAAGTCTCGAATATGTACGTTAGGAAATTAAATGTGACACATAAAACCCAATAAGCATATACTTTTTTTTCAATGAATGGGAAATGGAGATCAGTTATGTATTTAACACATTTTTTTCAATAGGCTTATATTTTCCAAAATAAAATTAAAAAAACATTTTTATTTTTGTTCTAGTAAAAATTAAAATTATTTTAAAGATTATCGCCTGCGATTGTTTCAGCGATGTAAAGAAGTGGCATCTAACCACAAAAAAAAAAAATGACACCTAACGTCAAAAATTCAAATAGTTTTATACTGCATATAGAAATGACAGAAGAAAATAACAATAAATATAGAAAAATTCCAAACAGCTAAAACTATAGTCAATTGTTTATTGTTTATCTTTCGTTTTCGTGTTTATAGTTTTCGCGTGAAAGTGTAACAAACAAACATTCGCATTTAATATTAGTCGAGAACGTGAAAAATGATTTTTTTAATAAAAAGTATCCTATGTTACTCTTAATACCTCCAAGAATATGCGTACAAAGTTTCATGATGATTTATTTGTTCAGTTTTCGCGTGAAAGTGTAACAAACATACTTACATTCGCATTCATAATATTAGTAGGATGTTACTCGCTGAAAATGTAGCTTTTCCATTGATTAAAAAAATTTTCAAAATCAGTCGAACCATTTTCAGAGATTAGTCAGAAAACTCACAGATAGACAGACAAACAAAAAATTTTTAATTTATTTTTTGATATAAGTACCGTATATATACTTTTAAATGCATTTGGTAAAAACCTGTTAATTTTAAAAATTGCAAACAGACACTTCAATTTTATTTATTTGTACAGATAATAAACCTTCACTCACTAAGCCTCGAGTTTTTTGGGGGGGTCGGTTCTTACGGTTTTGAGGAATATTTACGCGTTTTTGGCTTTTGTCTTCAACTTTAAATTGATCTTTTTAATTTTAAATCTTTGGTATTGATGTAGCATTGTTCTTTGGCGTGTGGCCTGATGTAAATGTGTGGATTGATGTAAATGTGTGGAATAATTTTCAATTTTTCCCGTATAAAACGAGGGGCAAAATCATCAGAAAGGGGAATACACATAAGGGGGTGGAACAGGGGGTGCAACCCCCAATCATCCCTTTTAATTTGTCTTTTGATTGATTATAATACTTGTAATATAGTACGTAATATAATTTACAGTACGTAAAAACTTAAGAATTACCCCGTGCGTGGTAAATTTTCAATGGTTTTGCACTGCTGAATTAAAACAACGTTACCATCGCCCTTGGAAAACTTATAACTTAAGTCGAACAAAAAATAAAAGAAAACCTAGATTTTATCCTGTGTCTATTTGTAAGTCAAAAGAAGCAGATGTTTCTCACTCTCTCACCGGTAGTATGCCCTCAGCTACAGGTAAGAAGCCTTCTTTAGAACAGCTCTGAGCTGTTGTTAATAATTTTGATAGCATCTTTTAAATTTTATGGAACTTTCAATTAATTAATTTCTTATTTCTTGTTAATTATGATGAGGGTAATACCGTTTTTTGGTAAGATACTTCGTATTTTGAAGCCGTGGGCAAAAGAAGCAGACTGGTGACTGCAAATGAAAACACTGAGAAACTTGCAATTACAGATTCAAGCGAGATTTTTCTTCTTTTATGACTTGGTGCTTCTATAATGATGAATTTGCTTGGTTGTTTCTTTATTTCTGAATTATGGGAAAAATAGATTCCTAAATGCTTGTGCTTTTTTATAATTTATAATTAGGCATTTGTTATTAATAATTTATTTTATAAATTATGCTAATTATTTATTCAATAATTTATTTTGTACATTTGTTTCCGACAATCAATAAAACCAAAGGAATATGCTTTGCGGCGTATTGGAGTATGATACGAGAATGGTGCACCCTCACCCAGCCCCTTTCTTTTGAAAATTACACCACTGGGTGGAAAGCAATGTCTTGTAATGTGCGTGTCTAACGTGACATATGTCAATACTAAATTTCAAGAAAAGAACATGGAACACAACCATTACATGTTGCAAGAACGAACCCCCCCTTCCCTTCACAATTTTGCATAAAATTAATTCAAGTATTTAAGTAGCCGCCCATCCGGTATAGTGGGAAGTGACGCTGAAGGCATGGATACTTGTAAATGTGTAGCGCCTTTGCAGCATGGGGGCACTCTTAAATAACCGTCAAACCACAAGTCCTCCCGTGAGGTTGGTGGAAGGGTAAGAGACGTGGGAGGTCTCTGACAAACCCCAGGGTGTTCTCCCTCAAAATTGGGGTGAAATATGGTGTTCAAAGCTAAGGCTAACGACAGGGGTACAAATGTAGCCTCTTGCCACGATGAATTTCGTGGACCTTGATCTGATGATACTGTCGACCAGTTGGCATAAGTAACAACACACATTCAAGTTTTAAAGAAAATATTATAGTCCTCTTTGGTGATGTTGCTTTAAATATGATGACATCGGAAATTTACCTCCCTTTTGAACATGGTTTTCTTAGCCCAGCGTTTAAAACTACGCACTTATGACCGGTGTGTCATTTC
This sequence comes from Trichonephila clavipes, assembly GCA_019973935.1. Classification (NCBI taxonomy): domain Eukaryota; kingdom Metazoa; phylum Arthropoda; class Arachnida; order Araneae; family Nephilidae; genus Trichonephila; species Trichonephila clavipes. The sequence goes on along the minus strand of BMAU01004820.1, from coordinate 150,113 downwards.
GATCCTTAGTGTTACTGAAGGCCCACCATTAGAGGGGCCCATGCATGTTTAATCTATAGATGATCGAAGTCCTCACACAAATAGGCGTAATAGTTTGGAGGGGGAGGTGCCAGTTCGGGTGTCTTCCTCCTCGCCGGAGAGAATTCAAAATTACGAGGTCTGTTGCCAACAACCCTCATGTTGCTTTGTAGAGCGATGGAGCGTTCTACAGTTGGACTGTTACAATATAGTGTAGTGTGAACACACAAAAAAATAACAACACATGAAAAGATGTTTAAATGCTTAATTTTAATACTGCATAATTCTTTTCTTGCATTGTTTTAGTATTAATTTCATACATTGTTAATAATTAGCCCCTATTTATATTTGAATTCCTTAAAAATTGATCAGCCTAGAATGATTTTCCCGATTTTTTTTCTTTCTCTCAGTTATTCTCTGAAATCTTCGTTCTTTTTGGGTAAGGCTAGATTCAACACTAGCAATCAGCAATGCCAGACCGTTTGATATAGTATGTGCATTACATGGTAAAATTTCCTGCGTAAACAGTGACGCAAAATTTTAATACAAGAATAAATTAATGCGATAAGCAAAAAAGTACTACTTCCAATATGTATCCGAAAGAGATACATAAACATATACAACCATACTCAACGACTTGTTAAACAACATATCAACAGTTCACATAATTCATCGAAATGAATGAACACATGGCCGACGAAATATGCCGTGCTTTTTTTTCAGTTGCAAATATTCTCTTACATTGAAGTTTTCATGCTGAAAAGAAATGGGCATATTTCTTTTTTCCCCTCCAAGAAATAGATAATATACGGCGATTCCAAGGCTATCTTAGGAAATAAGGAATCCAAAAATGAAAGGTATAAACGTTTATTCTCCCGGTATAAAAAAAGATAAATTTTCATTACTTACGAAGCATTAATTTTAGGTCAGCATTGCAAACGGCGTAAGTTTCGAAAAAGCGTAGCATATCTCTTATTCCTAGTTTACCCAATGTTAATGCACTTGATAGTGTTTTTCATCACTGCTTAGTAGAACTTGTATAGTTATTTTATTCTTATCATTCTCATATAGTGGAATTTGTAAGGAGTAAAAAAAATTAATTTATTCTAATCGCATTGCGTTAGCATGAATTACTAGAAAAAATAAGCTGGACATCAAAAAGTCAAGCATTTTTATTTCGTACATTTCTTAACTGCAGCAGAAGATAATAATTAGTTTCTTTCACCAAAGCAAAAAAATGTACCAGGCGCTGAATATATTTCTCATTCATCATACCATGTCACCTACAATGCAATTCTTTTCATATATTCAATTAAGATCAATCAAAATTACACTAATGGAATACCTATATTTTAGATAAATATAAGTTTATAAAATGATTAATTACTCAAGAATCGTCTACATCAGGGGTGTCCAACACGCGGGCCGCATGTGGCCCGCAAGTTGGCCCGCCGAATCCTTTTTAAAAAATATTAAATATCAGGTTTTTGAAGTTTTTTCATTTTTAAATTTATTTGAGAGGTGAAAATTTCTTTAATATATATAAATCTACAATGTATTTGCCTGTTACCTGTTCTTGTTTTAAAAATAAATCCCTTTTGATAATAGAAATGTCCTTTAGATTAAAATAGATTTATATTTTATCAAACAGTTACATTTGATTTTACTATAATAAATTACTTTTTTAATAAATTTCGAATTGCATTATGCATAATATCCTTTACTATGGATGGTGCATGATTCTCTGTGTGGGCGACATTCATTTATCCTCCTCCTTTTCTGTTTGGAGTGTCCAAAAAAGAGAGGCAGTCTCAGAGATTTTAATGTTTAAAAAAATATTCAGGATGGTTAAGATAAAGAGTAATGTATACTTGTGTGTGTGTGTGATCGCTTGCGAATGAGAGCAAAATCAAATTTCAACAATGAGTAACGAAAGATAAATTCAAAAGAAACACCGTAATTTCAAGAAAATAGCAACACACACCATAATATTTTAAATATTATTTGATCATTGCATTATTATACTATATAAAAATTATTATACTATCTATATCTGTATTCATGAAAAATAATGAAAACAATAATAATTATTCATTCTGTTTTAAATTTCACTGCAATAAATGATTTTTTTTGTTTCCAAATCTGATATAAAGGTACATATTTTTATGTGCGGCCCTTCGAGGTTGTAATGTTTTTACGAAGTGGCCCGCAAAGTCATTTGGGTTGACACCCCTGGTCTACATCAAGGGTACTCAACTTTTTTATCCGCCGGGCGGCATATATATGAGAACCATTTCAGGCGGGCAGTCACATGATTAATAAGGTAGGAGGAGGGGCAGTAAGATCAAAGGCATTTAAAGTGCGAAAAATCGATCCAAACATTAAAATGCATGATTTTGCATTTTATTTTAAAATTATATTAAACTCTATCGAACTCCAACTCTGAAAAAAAAAAAAAAAAAGATTTAATCATTTTTTTACGCAGATATGGGGAATTTCCTTCCCTTTCCTCAATCATCCCAATCCCCTTGTTTGTATTCTAGTACACAAAACTGTCATATACTTTGGTACATGACAGTTTTTTTACATGATTTTTTTTTTCACTAAGTCTCATTTATTTTTATTTCAAATATTAATTTATCAAGGACAGGATAGTAGCAAAGAGTTTTTACTGGATTCCAGACTGAAATCGGTATTATTTGTTTAAAATTAGTTCAGGCATGCTTGTGAATTTTTGTTTCGAATTTATGCAAATATTTTTTTGTGATTTCATTAAAAAAATATCTGAACAAATAACCGAATTTATCAAAGAATATACGGAAGAATTTAAAAAACACAATAACAATTTCTCTATCAATTTATATGTTTATCCATAGATATATATAACGAACAAACTTTAATGGATGCTTTTGTCACCTCTGCATTTGTTGCTGTTGAAAAGATTTTTTAAGGAAGCTAATTTATTTCGTCTTGAAAGAAGTCCTCAAGAAAAAGAACCATTGAAAGATTTGTTCTCAGTGATACAGTGACGAGCATAATATTATTTTTTAAGTATAACATTTTAACGAAAAACCAATGAAGTTGTTGATCCGTGTTTATTTTTCTCTACAAAATAGTCAAGATCCCAATCATTTTGAAACAACACATATTTTTTAGATATTTTTTACTTGGAAGACATGAGGGTTAATTAAAAATTAGTTTCACCCATAAAAGGGGCGCTACTCTACTATTATTTGCTATCACTAAAATGTACAATTGCAAAAAGAACAAACAGTTATCTCGCAATTTGTAACAGCACATCAAGAGCAAAATTTATAATATTTTATTGTTTGAATTTCGCGCTAAATTTTGTATGCATTATTCTTAAAAAATTGAATTTGTCGGAAAAACAGGTCATGGTACAGCCACTAAGAAAAGTGCGATGGGCCACATGCAGCCCGAAGGTTGAGTACCGCAGGTCTACATCATTCGTCTTCAACTCTCGGGTCGCAGACCTGCACCGGTCCATGAATCAAATGGTACTGGGCCGTCCAAACAATATTGAAGTATTTTCGTTTTATTTACTGGGATGTATTTCTTTCGGGTTTGTGGGAATTTCCAAGGAAATAACCTAAAATTCCATGTTAAATCACTTTTATACATTTTTGGTGTAACCTTATTTTATCTGAAATCATATTTAAATACAATTAAATTAAAAATTAATATATATATATATATATATATATATATATATATATATATATAAATCTCAAAACAATCCAAAAAATATAGACAATCAGCATCCCTCTTTATAGCGGGACGCGGTAAAATTATCAAACGTTGACCGGTCCATGGCGATAAAATGGTTGGGAAACACTGGTCTAGTACATTAGGTTCTTACACTTTCATAAGGCCTGACTTGGTCCCTCCCTCAAGATTTCAAACACCCGTCCCTGACTCCCGACACATGACTCAGTGATTCAAAGGTTCCTTAATAATATCAAGACTACCTCTGCTACTTATACAGATTTTTTTTCGACCTTTCATTTTCTATTTCTAATATTTTTTGAAAACATTACGTTGTAGCATGGGTATGTGGTTGCAAACGGTTAAAAACGTAATAAACTTGATCGAAATACGTGTTCTGTAAGTTTCTTTCATTAAGAGGCAATTAAGTGATCTAGTCTAGGATGACACTTATTTCAATTTATCCACGAGGGTTTTCACAGTCTATAAAAGAGGGAAATATTTAGTATATTAAATGAGATATCTTCTAGGAACCCCTAGAAAGCATTGAGGACCCTAAGACAGACCACAGTTTAATAATTGATAACCTACATTACCGGTTGATTCAAACTAAGTGTGACCAGTTTTAAAAGCATATTTTTATGAGGAATTTCTATCGTTTTACTACTGGTTTTATTTGAAAATGAAACATTTAAATTACCAATCTAGCCATTTTTATTAGAGGGAATAAATTACAGTACTGAAATTAGATCCTCAAACCCGAAACGAAATTTTACAGCTTTTTGAAGAATGGTTATTAAAATTCTGTATAAATAGTAAAACATTTGAAAATTAAAAATATTTTTCAATTGTTTTACTATCTAAACTTCATAAAGAAATATAAAATTTGGCTCGCAATCAAAAGCTCCAGGGAAAAATGTGAACGAAAGGAAGGTCCTTAATGAAAGAGAAAAAAAGAAGTTGAAAAGAACCATCGCTGTAGAAAGTTTTTTGCCTCAAAAACCTATGGTAAATAATTTATCAATATAGCAATCGACAATTTACTGTCAGATAAAGAAAATTGGCTATAAAAGAGTACATTTTCCAGTCTGTTATCAAATGTCTGCGAAAACCGTAGAAAAAAATGAAGAAAACGTTCTTGGCCTCTGTATTTATTGTTATGCAAAGGTAGATACAAAGCATGGATAACTTCTGATGAAGTACAGTTTCATCTGTCATTCACATCTGGCAAAACGAAGATTCAATATATTTCAAGCAAAACGTCGCAAAGACGCAGCTGTTTTGAAAAATGCAAGTTGACCGTCAGGTGTTATGGTATGGTATGGTTATTTTCTCCAAATCCTCCTGAACAACCGAGATCTTGAATTTGTCGAAGTGAAATTTTATGAAATCAATGACAGAACTTTTGAAATCTTGATCGCTGTGGCGGTCTGCCAGCATCAAGAGTTCACAGGCATTGCTAATCTCCATATTCGACAACAGATGCTGTCTGCACGTCTTCTCTAAGCTTGAAACCTGGTATTTGTGAGCTGCGTAATACAATGAACACATCATCGTCGAAATCTTTATCAAATACTCCTGTATACATAAAAATTGATCAAGCTCTTTGAGAAAGGGCATATCGAAGTCGGCGATGTGGATGACACTTTTCTGCTGCTCCAACATTCCCGATTTGATCATTTTAGCAAAAACTGGCGACCGTGCACTCAAAATAAGCTTATGAGCACGCACGACGTCGCTACCCACTAATAAATTTATGTCCGTGAGAAGAGATGAGTTGAGCATAAGCTTCAGATCCATGGACAAGTCCTCTAAATTGCAGACAGGAGGCGTTTCTTTTTCTTGCGCAATAGCAACTGTATGTGTTTCATCGTGCATTTTCAAAATACCCTTCAAAATTAATTTGTCATCACAAATGTATTTATCAGGTTCATATGTTTCTAAAATATTAAAACTGTGGCGAAAGTTCGAAGCAATTGTGACAATCGTGTCAACTTTTATGAAATGTAGCACTCCTTTTTTGCCATCCAAAATGCTCACTTCATAATTCAAGAATATTTGTTTAATCAGTGGTGTTGTTAACTATCAAACTAAGACTACTATCCGACAAAAATGGTTCATATTCAAGCCCAATGTGTCCAGTGAGATCAGATATCTTAAACTCGGGTCCTGTTAATAATTGTTTTTCAGAAAATAATATTGAAACATTTTCAATTTCCCAATAAAATTTGAAAGTTTTGAAGGGTAGAAAAGTCTTGAAGTGAAAACTGGATGTTTCGTTTCGTGCTGTTTCCGCCATCACGCGGCTGTAAGAATGAAGAAGAGCAGCTCTTTCTACTTCGGTGCCTGATTACTAAAAACATATAGGTGAGAGCTCCCCACTTTGTTCTGTGGAAACCCCAGCTCACAAACATTTAAGACATATGGTGTTGGAGGGTTAATGGAGCGCCTGATTCCCGAAGGAGTCTAAATCTCCAATCAGTCAATAGTTGGGGAGTGACATGCGTTTTTCGTGTTTATACTGGTATTTATGCTTCGTAAGCTTGTGTTCTATCGGCGGCTGATTTATTGCTATACGTATATGGGGTGCTGATTTTTAATGCTCTCAATTACTTTGAAATGATAAATATGGTCTTGGGTTTGCTTCATATCATCTTCAAGGTTCCAGAATTTTTTGATGCAGAGAAGATTATAAGAATCAATATTACGGTATAAGACTATTTTAAGAATAATTAATTACACATCTTTTTTCCTGTTTGGTTTCATTAATCAGATATTATTTTTATTGATATAAAACAGCATATGATATCTATTGGATTTATTAGATAGAATTTTTAACTTCTTTAACTTGGATATTAGATAGCGGATTTCTTACATCTCTTAACTTATTGTTTGATGTTATTGGACGATTCTAATTTAATGGATATTTAGAGAACACAGGGAGCATAAAATAAAGATTTTGCACACAAAAAATTAGAAAATACTATAAGAATTTACAATTGTTACCCACTTAAGTTACATGAACAATGTTTTCAGTTATCTTTGGTGTCCCTTTTATAAAATAAAAATTTTGCAAAAAAAAAAAAAAAAAAAAAGTACTATAACAATTTACAGTTGTTACCCACTAAAGTTACATGAACAATGTTTTCAGTTATCTTTTGTCTCCCTTTTGTGTTTTATATTATGTTTTGTTATTAGTAAGTATTTTTCAAACGCTTTCCATTTTGAATGTCGCAATTTTTCGCAAAATGAATTTTTTTTGTATTGCATTTTAAGTGCCTGAAAAGCCGCAAAAAATTAAAATTTTATCCTATACTGTCAAATGGGAAAAATCACATTCATTAGGTTTTATTTATTTATTATTATTTTTATCTTTTTAAATATGTCACGATTGAAAGACCAATATACTTGCTTCTTTTTTTTTTCCCCTCAAAACAAATTGTACTAGAGAACATTCCTTCCTTTTTTATTGACTCAATGCAAAAATCCATAGGTTAAGTGTTTTATTTTATAATTAATTGTAAATAAAACTATGAAAGAGTAACATTTTTTTCAAAATTTAAAATCGCAATGAGTGAAACACTGCTGCGAATGTAATGGCCAGCAAGTTAACCCGACTTGGACATAGTGCAACGGTTCTAAAACTGTGGTCACGAACCCCTGGGGTTCCGCAGTGCCTTTTTAGAGGATCCGCGAAAGTCTCTCATTTAACGTTAAGATTTCCATCTCTTACAGATAGAAAGTCCTCGTGGTGCCATTCTAGACTAAATCACTAAATTGCCTCCTAAAAATATTTAACTTCTTTTTTCTCGGTAGCGCGACATCCCCGGAGGGGGACAAGGCCTACTGCGCCCAACTCATTATATGCGACCTTGGGCCCTGAGGTGCATGAGCAGATGTTCCGGTCAGGTGGTCAGTCTGACGCGAAAACCCCCAGTGTTAAGTTCCCAAGCAAGCTTGGTACTCATTTTATTGACCCATTGAAGGTATGAAAGACTGAATAAAAATATTCACCAGAAAATTATTTCGTTCGAGAGTATCAATTTTTCATATCTATTATTAAAAAATGCCATTGATGGCATGTGACACAATATTTTGGGCACGTCAGCGATCACAGCGGTTTGCATTTTTTTTTCAAAATAACGTAGTTTACTATGAAGTTTTATGCAGAAACCCGAGTGATCGGTCGCGGGGCGGCGGGCAGCTGACTCGTGAGTTATTGTCTTGCCTTAGTTACATCGTAGACTACAAATGCTTATGACGCAAGGTTTATCTACGTATGGCATAGTCAATTTCGTTGACACAACTGTATTTTAAAGTGTATTTGGGTTATATTTAACTGTTATTTAACATGGCATCAACATTTAAGCAAAAGCACAAAAAGGACAAGATAGTAAGAGTAGCAGATAATTTCAAACAGAAATACGGCCTTATTAGCAAAGGCCAGAAAGCGGTGTGAGTTTTATGTTCTGGAACAATGGTATGCAGAACATCGTCTGTGAAACGGCATTTTGAAACAAATCATAAATCCTCTTGTCAAAAAAGTGAACCACAGCAAAAACCCATTTGGCAGATGACTCCAATTCAGCCTGCATGCTACTAAAAGTAACATTTTAAAATCCTAATATAAGTTATTTGTCATCCAATCAGCAACAATAGGAGTCACATTACTGTTACTTTATAATTTGAATTACTCGTATAACTAAAATAATTGTAACAATTCAGTGAAAAGGTATTTTTTTCATAGTAAATAAAGAGTTTAAAGTGGTTAGTGTTTAGTTTTTTTATTATTTTCCCTATAATCGTAAGTCACACAAAATTATTTGACGGCATGTTTATACCTCACTAAACACTTCTTTAAAAAAATGGCACGTGGAACCTCTTAAAGGTTCGCCACCCCTGGTACAAGCATCAAAGTATAATGCACATTAGAAGCAATTAACGAAACATAAAGTAACTAATCTGATATATATTATAAATGCGAAAGTTTGTGAGGATGTTTGTGGGTCTTTCACGCGAAAACAACTGAATGGATTTTAATGAAACTTCACAGTAATATAGCTTATACATCAGAATACCACATAGGCTATAATTTATAGCACAGGCTATAATTTATAAAAATTTGTAAAAAGTGTCCAAAATATAACGATATTTGTCAAGTAAGTAGGAAAAAATTCTGGCATCTGCAAGCAAATCTGGCTTCCGCTGCAAAAAAGCCCACCACAGTATATATCTTTTTTGTGAAAAACTCTTTTTGTTTTGGCTACGCAAGGGGCTCGCTTCTAATTAATTCCTGGGATCAGAATAATGCCTATTTTTTATTTCAGAATAAAACGAAGTTTTGAAGGGAGAGGTTGTTATAAATCTCTCTTTATTTTAATGTTTTTTTATGATTTTCATATGCAGATTTGGTAGTAAGAAATTGATTTTTTTTTCAAATTAAATGTTTTTATCGATTCTGGTACTTAAAGTAAATAAACTTTCTCTTTCACACTGCATCATTTAGACAAATTTTCAAAATTTGTTTGTGGTTAGTAGTTAATTATAATGCTATAATTTTAATTGAATAGGCGGATATTGCGTTTTTAAGTATAAAAATAATTATAACTACTTGGGTGAGGTCGATAGCTCTGATTTTAACCACAAATGGTGTGGTTATTCTAGAAATGTCTATAACGGATTATGAGCAGACTTTGAGTTATGTATAACTTGACTGCTCAAGCAAAACGCGTGGACTGTATACTTTAAAAATGTTTGTTTATTGGGGACGGTAGGTACGTCCGCTCCGAGGATGCATTACAAGCATACTGACGAAATGTAAACAAGGAGGACTACTAGCGCCCTCTGCACATGCGGGTCGTAACAGAGTCCCCGCCATTGAAATGAAATTTCAATTCAAATACATAATGCAATTGACGATACTTACATTACACAATATTTACAAAGCAAAAAGGCATGCACAATATTAAATGCAAATACACAATATTACAGTACTTAAATGAAAATACACAATACATTTTTTATGATACTTAAATACGATTGAAGTTAATTTATACACATACAATAATTACTAATAACAAAATTCATACAGGTAATATACAAAGATTTCTGATTGTCCTTTTAATATTTTTCCGTTTGGCATATACGCAGGTTCACAACTCGAACCTTACCATCGGTGCCAGGAAAAATTTCAGTTATTCTTCCGGTACTCCATTTCGTACTAGGAAGATTTTCATCTTTGATTAAAACTAAGGTTCCTACAGAAACATTATTTTTTGTTAAATTTCCACTTGTGACGTTCTTGTAAATTATTCAAATAATCGCGTTTCCAAAGCTTATATATATATGTTGGGTAATTTTTTTTACTCTTCCCATCTCGACAACTGATTCTCGTTTATATTAGTTATTTTGCGGTTCAACTATGGATGTTAGGGTCTACCTACTAAGAAGTGTCCAGGGGTCAGTGTTTCGAAATCATCGAAATTTGACGTCAAAGGAGTGAGTGGTCGGGAATTTAGCACAGCCTCAATTTCACAAAGTATTGTGATGAACTCTTCGAGAGTTAAATGTGCGTTCCCCACGACTTTTAAGTGGAATTTAAATGCCTTTTACTCCTGCTTCCCATAGCCCTCCATGGTTTTGGGACCTGGGTGGGATAAAATTCCACTCTATCGATTCATTTGTCAAAAATTCTGCTAATGTGTGATCAGGTAATTTAATCATTTTGAACAATTTTTTAATTTTCGGCATTTGCGCCAACAAATGTTTTAGCGTTGTCGGTGGTGATTTTTGCACACTTTCCTCTCCTACCAAAAAAACGTTTTAAACTTGCAATGAATGCTTGGGATGTGAGATCTGTCACAAAATCTAAATGAATTGCTTTTGTACATAAACATAGATAGACTACTACATAAATTTTATTTAATGCCCCTTTTCTTTGATTTTTAAACTTAATGAAGAATGGGCCTACAAAATCAACGCCCGTGACATTAAAGGGATAATTCGGTGTTACACGATCTCTCGGTAGGTTAGCCATAATTTGATTCATAGTGATGGGCTTGTTCTTAAAGCAATTCACACATTCATGAATAATTCTACGACAGCTGTTTCTGCCATTGAGTGGCCAGAATTTGACGAACAAGATATAAAAGTGAGTGGGGTCCTGCATGCAAATATTTTTTATGATAATGGCTCAATATAATATCAGTTAAAACGTTTCTACTAGGTAAAATTATGGGAAATTTAGCCTTCTCATTTAAATTTGAATTGGCAAGTCTGCCTCCTACTCTAATGATGTTGCTCTCATCAAGAAAACATTAAGTGGAGTTAATTTGCTTTTCATAGGAATAGGCTCACCTGCCAACAATTTGCGCATTTCTTCATAGAACTCCTTTCATGCAATGAGTGGATCCGCCAGTTCTCAGCATGACTTACCTCCCGTGAAGTAAGGGGTCCCTTTATCTTTGTAATTCTGGTTCTGCAGTTGTGTATGAATCTGTAAAGAAAACTTACAACACGAATTAATTTTACATAGTTGTTTGAAATATCAATAATGTTTTCAAGGAAATTGTTTTTAGTCACTGTCGATGTCAAGGAAATGTCCTCTTTGGATTTGAGTTCTTTCTCATTTCCGTTAAATACACCCTTTCTGGGATCGCTTCATCTAGTCCTTTGGTCTGGAAGTCAATTTGACGTAGAAACGAGGATCCATTCCACCACTTGGAGTTGGTTGTAAGAGCGTCTACGCTGATTCCTCTAGTAAGTAGATCTGCTGGGTTGTCCTTGCCGGAACAGTGGAACCACGAGTTAGATCGGTGAGGGATTGGATTCGCGAACCCGGTTCGCAACAAAGGGTTTCCATCTATGGCTTGGACCTTTGATCCAATGTAAGGTGACCTGAGAGTCCGTCCAGAAAAAGGCTCTGGTTGAACACTTCTGATCTAGGATTTTCTTTGACTTCTTCGCTAAGCGTGCAGCAAGCAGAGCGCCCATCAGTTCCAATCTAGGCAGGGATAATCTTTTCAGAGGTGCAACACGGCTCTTGGATGTTACAAGATCAACGCTGACTCTGTCCTTGTGCTTGACTCTCAAGAAGGCGGCTGCTCCATATGCTTTTTGACTGGCATCGGAAAAGGTATGGATTTGGACTTCACTTGAATCTCCACTTGAATCGAGGATCTTTCGCGGAATCTTTAACTCTGATAAAAATGGAAGTTCTAACCACCATTGTGACCATACTGCATGAATATCTGGCGGTAGCTCGTCATCCCAGGATAACTTCCGTAGCCAAAGTTCTTGTAATAGGCATTTGAGCCTGATCGTGTAGGGTGACAAGAACCCAACTGGATCGTATATTTTCCCAGCTGATTGAAGCACAATTCTTTTTGTGATGGGTTTTGACGTGTCCAATTGCAGAAGTCCTTTAACATCAATTGTAAAATAGTCGTGGACAACATCCCATGGTATCCCTAAGACCTTTGACGAAGGGATTTTAGAACTGTCGTCCGGGTGACGAGGATGTGTCTCAAGGCCTTCCCTTTCCCAAGTTCTCATCAATGTTTGATCATTTGAATTCTATTTGCGTAATTTCATGCTGGCATTCTTCATGATTGTTTCAGCATCCTTTGATACCTTTAAGGCTTGGGAGATGTCATCAGCACCACTGATTACGTCATCAACATAGAGACAAGTGTCAAGCATTTTAGTTGCTGCTGGATATTGCTCACGGTAATTCTCGATGTGATGCTTAATTGTTGCGGAGAGCAAGAAGGGACTTACGTTGACTCCAAACATCACACGCTTAAATCTATACACTTTGAAACTTGTAGGGATCTGTTTGATTTGATCTAATGTCTGGAAACAAAATCTAACTGCATCTCTGTCCTCGTCACGTAATGAGATTTGCAAGAATGCACGTTCTATATCTGCGGTGATAGCAATCGTGTTTAAGCGAAAAAGAAATTATCAGGTGGAATATGTTTGGGTTTAAATTCCCACCCGGACCATATACAGTCATTAAGAGATGGTTGTCCATCTTCATGGGAACTTGCATCGAAAACAATGCGCATTTTTGTAGTTAGGCTTTCTTGCGAAAGACCGCTTGGTGCAGTAAATAGAATACTGCTCTATCAGTTGGTTTTCAGTTTCTAGAACCCTTTTCAATTATTCCTTGAGATTCATATTCTTTCAAAGTTTCGGAATATTGTATGTACAGAGTTGGATCACGAATGAATCTTCTTGTTAAGGATTTTACACGTTTTTCTGCTACGGAAAATTGTCATTTAACTCTTGTGTATGGCCCTTCCAAGGAAACCCAACTTCATAACGACCACTATTGAAACGTAACTGAAGATTTAAAAATGTTGCATGGCTTGGTCGTCTGGGTCACAACTAGATTCTGCTTTAATTCCTATTGCTTCTAAATCCCAAAATTTTGTTAAATTTCGATCAACCTGATCTTGGATGAAATTGCAAAAATAATAGTTCGATGGTTCGTTTTGAATGGAACCTGTTACAATGTAACCAAATACGGAGTCCTGCAATATTATTGAATTGTCATGTAATTTTATTTGTTTACTTTTTAATAATTCATAAAATATTTCACCTCCCAGAGAATATCAATTCGTTTGGGAATATTAAATTCCGCATCTGCATATCTTATATTTTGAGGCAATTTTATTTCTCTGTTAAATCCAATGGCTGTGTAGGAACGCAACCAGTAATTTTAGGGACTATGAGAAAGTTAAGTTTTCTTTAAATGAACTTCCGTTCGAAATTTCAGCGGAAATTCCTTTCCTCACTGAAATGCAAGCTCCATTCAAGCCTACAATAGTTGAATTCATAGAGTATTTTTCCAACCCGAGGAAATTTGACGCTTCCAAGCTACAAAGGCATTTCTGACTCCCTTGAATCGAGGATCGCGTTCATTACAAGCCAACCCCCTGTCGCACTTGAACTTTTGACCTTCGCGGTCGAAAGCAAAATGGATTTCTCCCCACTCTCATTGTAAAGATACGTCGCGGTTTGAGGATTTATTACATTGGCTGGACTCGGGTCATAAATGACACCTGATGAACTCTGTGGAGAGGGGAGGTTTCTGTTTTAGTGTGGCTCTGATATCGGTCGGGGCACCCTTGTTTTGCAAAGAAGAGAATTGTGGTTCGCATTACAAACTCTACATTTCCTGTTCAGTTTTAAACAGTTCTTAATAAGGTGATGGCCTAGACAATTAAAGCATAGGTTTAAGGATCTCACTTTGTTGCTTCTTTCTTGAACAGACATCTCGTGAAACATTTTATACTTAAAAATTGGGTGTGTCTCTGAAGGATATAACGGACAGGTTTTTTCATTGCTTTTCACGACAAATAATCTGAATTTTGGAGAATATTCGTTCTTTAAGTTTTTCAACGAAGAATTTCTTTGTACGTTTTCTAAGGCTTGGCTCCTTTTTATTAAAAAGCCTAAAAAAATTATTCCACTTAGGCAAATCATTAGAATGTAATTCCATTTCATATTGTTTACGCGATTCATCATCTAGACGTTGAGTTATAACAAAATTAACATTGATTCACACAAAGCGTTGGGTTCTAATTCTAGTTGTTTTAAGGCTCTAAGATGACTCTGAATTGAATCTATTAAACTTGAGATGAAAAAGCAGATTCAAATTTTATTTTGTTAGGATTTAAAAGTTCAGCAATATGACTATTTTTTACAATTAATCTTTATTTTCGTATCTACCTCTAAAGCTTCAAATAAAGATGAGTAAGAATCGTTTACTGTTTGCAATTGTTTTGCATGGCCTTTCAGGGCAGATTGCAAATAATATAGTTTTTGCGAGTCTGATAAACAAGCGTTATCATGAATTAATGATACAAATTGGGATTTAAATTACAACCAATCAATATATTGTCCCGAAAATTCCGGTAAATTAATGGATGGCAGTTTCACATTGTAATTAGCAAAATCATTTTTCACAGATAATTCAGAGGTATTCACATTAGAAGATTCAAGTAAGGTATTGAGACTCACCTCTAAATTATCTGCGTCCACTTCCATCGTGTCCAAACTGGCCTCGAAATCCATGAGCCTTCATCCGAAAGAACCCCTGTAGCTTTCGGTCCGAAGTTTGTCTATTTTTGCTTTCACTTCAGAAAGCGATGCGATTTTAGTTCTTATTTCAACTTGATTCAATGGTGAATCCACATTTTCCAAGGAGTTTCTAATGCGTGATCTGACCGAGCAGATGTGCTTTCCTTCTGTTAAACACGGTGAGTTCTGATAGTTCTTTTGGAGCCATTTTGATTTTTGGCTCGGGCTCGACACCGACCACAAAACTGGGTGAGGTCGATAGCTCTGATTTTAACCACAAATGGTGTGGTTATTCTAGAAATGTCTAGAACGGATTATGAGCAGACTTTGAGTTATGTATAACTTGACTGCTCAAGCAAAAGGCGTGGACTGTATACTTTAAAAATGTTTGTTTATTGAGGATGGTAGGTACGTCCGCTCCGAGGATGCATTACAAGCATACTGACGAAATGTAAACAAGGAGGACTACTAGCGCCCTCTGCACATGCGGGTCGTAACACTACTGTACTGTATTTTTTGGAGTATGTGAGTGAGTGAATATTAACATCGCAATGTTCAGCTACACGAAAGCTTTTGGCAACGTATCACGTAATTTTGAACCATGGTCAAGTGACGTGGACGCCACCTGAGCTGGCATCCCCTTCTCCTAACTACCACACCACACCAACTTTGAAGGAATATTCTACCAATACTTAGCAGGAATATTCTTTGAAATCCAATCTTCCAAGATATATGGCCGCACGGGTTCTATGATGAGTATTTTAACGGGGAAGCCGAATAGTTTTGTAGCAGATATTGCGTTTTCAGCTGACGGCGTTTTCAGGGGAGTGCAAAGATTATTATTTTTGTGCCGAAAAAATAGTTTATGTCAAAATTTAAGTGTCTTATAATTTTGTATGTTAATGAAGACCTTAGAAAATGATTTGACTACTTATTTTAAATGAACGGTGTATATAATTATATTTTACAGTGGAATATCTTTAATTAATTTATTAACTCTAAGGGATTAAATTTTCCAAAGTGGAGTATTTTGTTTATGTATATACATTAATTTTAAATGTATTGATCCAAAAAAAATATGGTATGATAAAAACTACAGTAAATCATAATGCGGTTGGATAAAGTATTAACGTGCATCCCACCCCTACACGGCGGGTCTTACAAAGCTCTAATAAAGCTCGAGCTACGAAAGTAGCTGGACATTTGCCAACTTGACTCTATCGTTAACATTTCGCTATGTTTTTCATTGAATCGGCATTATATTTAAAATTATATTATTATTTATAAAGTAGCTGGACATTTGCCAACTTGAATCTATCGTTAACATTTCGCTATGTTTTCCATTGAATCGCCATTATATTTTAAGAAATGGCGTTGCTTGCGAATATTATAATTTTAACATAAAATAAATACTACAGAAAGTAATATTAATGTATTATACTTTCAGATATAAATTATTTACTCTACTTTAAGCATTCATTACACAAAACTTTTAACAATGTGGTCGTTTTGCTGAGCAGAGATCTGCTTAGGGAGTCTTTCCAAAGTCGACCCTCAAGAGTGTTACGGGGAGTTATATATAAAAAAAAATCCTTTTTATCAGCTATTAGATCTACAGACTTAAAATTTAACAAAGGGTTTTTTTTGTTCTTTTTTTTTAAGCTGAGATATGCAAAAAGCATTTTTTTGTTTATTTTGAAATTAACGTTACATTAACTCATTAAAAACTTCTTTGTCCTTCAATCTATGTTGTTTAATTTTTCATTTCACCCGTGCGAAGAACGGGTATACCAGCTAGTAGTAAATATTGGTATGAAACTGCTCCTGTTAGTTTGCTTGGACGTAAAGTAAATGAAAATCATAAGAAAAATATATAACAATGTGTAGACACTGCTTGATGTCTTAGGAATAATGAGGATTCTACAGCAGGTGTCGGGAACCTTTTAGCTGTGGTGTGCAAAACCACTCTACCAATATAATTCAGCGTGCCACACAGTAGAACATTTTTTAAACAATTTGATTTCTTCGACAATGCACGCTGGTAGAGAATAGAGATCGATAATAGAGATTTACAATTTTATCATAGATTAATTTCGCATTATTTAAAGATATTTCTTAACATAAAATCAAGCAACGTGAAATATAACTATTTCTTAAACAAATAAAGGGTGTTTTTTTAGAGGTATAGAACTTTAAATTGCAATAAAACAACGATGTATTATTCGATTGACATGAATTTTTTTCATTCGAAAGATAATGTTGTGGCATTACATTTTAAATATGATTTCTGGCATAGGACTGCCACGGCTGGCTCGGATGTAGTCCAATCTGGACGTCCAATTTTTGATGACTTTTTCCAACATTTGTGGCCGTATATCGGCAATAACACGGCGAATGTTGTCTTCCAAATGGTCAAGCGTTTGTGGCTTAACCGCATAGACCAGTAACTTTACATAGTCCCACAAAAAATAGTCTAGCGGTGTTAAATCACAAGATTTTGGAGGCAAATTCACAGGTCCAAAACGTGATATTAGGCGGTCACCAAACGTGTCTTTCAATAAATCGATTGTGGCACGAGCTGTGTGACATGTTGCGCCGTCTTGTTGGAACCACAGCTCCTGGACATCATGATTGTTCAATTCAGGAATGAAAAAGTTAGTAATCATGGCTCTATACCGATCACCATTGACTGTAACGTTGTGGCCTTCATCGTTTTGGAAGAAGTACGGACCAATGATTCCACCAGCCCATAAAGCGCACCAAACAGTCAATTTTTCTGGATGTAACGGTGTTTCGACTTACACTTGTGGATTAGCTTCACTCCAAGTGCGGCAGTTTTGTTTGTTGACGTAGCCATTCAACCAGAAGTGCGCCTCATCGCTAAACAAAATTCGCTTATAAAAATCGGGAACAAGGGCAATCTCGTTTTGGGCCCATTCGACGAATCTACGCCTTGCTTGATGATCGTTTTGATGAATAGCCAAACCAAACTGAGAATAAATCACTTGACAGCTGTTAAATCGGTCGCCATCTTGGAAAGTAATGCCAACTTAAACTTCTATACGTGGAAAAAAAACAATCTTTACATGTAAAATGTAATTAAGTATTTGTTATGAATAATTTTTATTTATTTATTAGTGTTAATTATTTATTCAGTAGTTTATTTTTTGCTGGTTTATTGTTCTCAAAAAATCAAAAAAATAGTTTGGGCTTCTATTGGGCTATGATACGAGAATGGTAGACCTTCAACGCTCGACCCACCCTGAAAAATTCTTGTGCGCGCTACTGTCCAATGTCGTAGGTGTAGTAATGTATAAGGAAAAGGTTATTATCATAACTTAATTATAAGTACGGAATATGTGCTTCTACTGTCCAATGTCGTAGGTGTAGTAATGTATAAGGAAAAGGTTATTATCATAACTTAATTATAAGTACGGAATATGTGCTTCTACTGTCCAATGTCGTAGGTGTAGTAATGTATAAGGAAAAGGTTATTATCATAATAACTTAATTATAAGTACGGAATATGTGCTACCTACAGGACTAAAATTAAAAACACTTTTACAACCGCGTTTAAAACAAAAACGCAAGATACAAATTTAATAATAGCCACTCTGTCAAATTATATCAAATGATGTATTTATTAGGAAGCAAGTGAAACATTTTTATTTAAAGTTAGTTTTCGTTGCTGTAGTCAGTATAGTTTTAGTCTGCGTACTGTCGGCCAATCTTGAATTTTCCGTACATAATTACTAACTCGTAAAATCTTCGGGTTTTTACCCGAAAATGTCTTGGCGGTCCACTGGTCGATCGCGATCGACGAAATGTTTACCCCGGGATTAAAACAATATTTTTGATCTATGTAATTTTTCTATTATTTTACTTCCAGTAAAAGCTATACTAAATAAAATTTCTGTCTCTAGATCTTCCTATTCTTTTTTCAGACTGCAAAAATGCACTATTTTCAATTATGTGGGTTATTATTATTTTTTAGGTTTTGGTTTATTGAACTAAAATGGTACAATGAAAAATAATATCTCCAGTATGAACTAGAATTTTTGCGGAATTAATATTTGGAATCCTTAGTGGTAATTACTATTCTGCTTTCAAACCCAAACAGATTTTTGAAATCTCTATTCTCCGGATGAACAGTGGCGGAAAATTTCAAGAGAACTCCACCATTATCAACAACATTCCACACTACTCGCCACCATGCTGTACTTAAAAGAACACCGACATAATAACTCTTAATGAATCTCATGAATATTCGGAAGGAAAATGCGTGTCAGGTTCTTGTGTTTGGAACGAATTTAGAAAGCTGAAATAGTATTGCTCTCAAGAAGCCTACTTGAGGAGCTATTTTTGCTTAACTTGGCTGTTTCCCACACTTATCGACATAAAAAATGTCACTAAACCGAACGGACGACAGCTAATGAGAAAAACAAGAAACACGGGAGACTGCGGTTTTTTAAATTTCTGAGAATTGATTGAACATCTTCGAAGAAATAACGTTCTGTGTCTCAAATTAAATAATTCCCGTATTGTATTCTCTAATGCAGTAGTCTTCAAAAATTTTAAACTCTTGAAACCCTTCGAAACATAAGGTGTTAGGTTAGGTAACCAACCGTCCTCCTTTAATAGGTTCTGTCCTTCCTCGAAAAGTGTCCTCCTTTTCAATATTTTAAAACTAATCTGTTTATCTCTGTATTCAGAGATGAATTAAACATGTTTCCAAAATGTCGAAGAATGATCTGAAACAAATATCACAGAAATAACAATTTTCAATGGTATTTTTTGGCTTTGTCGCAAATGAATTGGGCAGATACAGAAAATTACTTTGCATTTTTATCTAAAGAAATGCTTGATAATAAAATCGATGACAATTGTCTGTTTGATGTAGAAAAAAGACAATGTATATTTAAATTCTAATAAATTAGAACAATTGAAAAATCAACATGCTGAGAAATTGGTAAAAAATGGGTGAAATATTACTTAACGCCTTTAAAATTGAACACATTCTACATGAAAATTTATTAATTTATGTTGTGCTGCCCTTGAACTAATGCAGAAGTTGTAAGAGTTTCTTTCAGTTGGTAATGATTTTTGTGAAGTAACTAGTGAAAAATCACACACACAAAATTGAATGTTAATATTTTAGCAACAGTGCTTACCGTAAAATTCAGTATGAGGAATATTTTTTGCTCTAACTTCCCGATATATAACAGAATGATATGTTGACAAAAAAAATCATTCAATGGAAAAATACTCCTTTAAGATAATAATTAAATAGAATGTAAGCGTAATTAGCGCAAATTTTTGTTTGAATTAATAAAATATTTCATATATTCAAGTTGTCATTTTTTCTTAAATTTTTCGTCCTCCTTTTCATTGTAAAAAAATGGTCACCTTAGTGAAAGGGGGAATCCCATTTTACACACACACACTTGGAATAATACATTAAAAAAAATTTAAAGTAGATCAACATGTTGCATAGATACTTTCTATAAAGACAATCTTTTTTAAAAAAGTATTGTATTTGTTATTAAAAAACTTAACAATACTTACTCATTAAAAATATTAATTTGTGATCAAAGTGTCACTCACCCATGCATTATAGTTAGTAACTGGATTTTTACACACATTGTTGAAATGTAGGTCTATTGAAATTCTATGTCTATCTCTATATATATTTAGTGGCGTTACAGAGAATATATTACGGCCCCATGCCAGATGTTACAAAGGATTTTAGAACCATAACATCATACTTTAGGTCTCCTAAAACTTACTACTTCCAACTTACTACAGCTGACAACTATTTTGAAACTGATACCTGATACGTTCAAAACTTCTTATGATGGGGCCCCTGCTGCTATCTAGTGACAGAAATCTCAACTAACCTTTTAGGTTTTTAAGCAACAAGGATTACCATGTGGATGTGCGTGACTTTTGAAACACCCAGCATCTACAGGTTTCAGAACATGTGCAAGTCAAACATGCAAGAAAAAAAATCGCAATTTTCACCCGATAGATAGCGCTGCACTGTATTTCAACGCTCATCAGTGGCATATACAACTTACGAAACCAATAGACAGAACATAATGGCATTCTAAGAGGAAATATAAAACAACCCTTATAGTTTATCAAAATTCTTATACGATTCGCTTCAGTAATTAAATTTTTACTGTAACATGTAATCAGAAATTAAACAATCCATAAAGATTCTTTGGAAAATAATTAAAACCATTTTTTATTCAATGAAATTATCCCATGATGTGCTCAATATGCGAACCAGCAGATGCAACCACAAGCTGAAAACGTGAAACAGCATGGTCCACCGTCGCATTTGAAATATCTGTTAGAACACACCAGACGGGTCTCGTTATGATAGATTTCAATTCAGCAACGGAAGTATGTCGTTCTCTATAAACCATATCTTTCAGATGTCCCCACAGATAAAAAACGCAATGATTAAGGTCCGGTGAATGTGTGGGCCAAGCGTTTTCGAAACCTCTGCTTGTGACTCGGAACGCACCAAAGGTATCAGGTAGCGGTAAAATCCTAGGAGAGCCCACACCCTTGGCGACAAATCGAAAAAAGCGCCAAGCCAGAACAAGATGGTGTCAAGCAAAACCGACAATGGCGGCAAGGGAATATAGAGGGATAAGGTGGATGCGTAATTTAAAATATATGGAAACAATACAGAAATTAAGCATTTAAGATAAAAAATATAAAAACATCACTTACTTTCTTAATGCTGATCTTTTCCGAGAGGAGGGTACCGCCTAACAATAGATTTTTAAAACACCTTAAAGGTCTCATTGCTAAGCAAATGATCCTGTGAGCGCCGCCATATTTATTCTGCAGGGTAATGGTTGAACATACATTCGGCGTGGCTGGTATGATTTCGAAGAAAGCGTTTTATTGCTGACCATATTACATCATGCCGATCATTACATTTAGGACATTCTTAACTCGAAGCAATCAATCCTTCATACACCATTCAAACAATTCTTTCTTACCTTTCGCATTCAACAAAGTAAAAAATTCTAAAGTATATTCCCTCACACACGCAGCCAGCCCAGAGCCCAACAACAAAATGAAATTCGAAATGCGCTCCCACAAAATATGAAAATGCTAGAAATAGTTAGGGTTACCATGTGTAGTGTTTATAAGTAGGGTTACCAAGATGGCGCAATTATTGCCAACCACAAAGTAATTCGCGTCAAGAGTGTGGGCTCTCCTAGGAGTGAACCCAGGTAGCAATTTTTAAACAGGTTTAGTGATGTGAGGGGGGGTGCTCCGTCTTGCATAAATATTACGGTTTCTAAACAATGTCTCTCTTGCAATGCTGGAAACAATTGTTCTCTCAACATCGCACCGTAGCTAATCCCTGTAACGCTATCGCGTTTGGGACCACTAGAGTTGGGGTCTCAAAGAAATATTGGCCCAGAAGAAAATCACAAGTCATTCCACATAATTGTTGAATAATTGCTACCATTCTTATAGAATATCTTCACTAACAATGCACCTTCCTTCTTATACAGAGTCATGATTGACAATTACTCAATGTGGTCTTGTTTTTATATTGTTCGATGGGCTTTAAATTTGCATATACAGTAGGATTTCGCTTATCCGAAAGTTTATTATCCGGATTGTCAAATATCCGGACCAGGTTCTTTTTTGTCAGCTACATGTACTATATGGGAATACGTTTTCGAACAGTGCAATGCTCAACAGTTGTTTCGCATGAGGCCAAAAGTGTCGGGAAAACCCAAGGCCAGGGATGATTGGGGAATTTCGGTTCTGTGATTTGGTAAACATCGATGTGGAATATTAGGTAAGTTTGTTCCAAGTGAGGGGTGTATACGCGTTTTTTTTTGTTGAGTTGTGAACTGCTATGGCTTCGAATTCAAGAGACATAACTTGAAATATTGAGCCGTCTCGCGAAGGGAGAAAGTGGAGATTACCGACTTTGCCCAATCGATCCGAGGATTTTAAGAATGTGATGAAGATGTAGAAACCTGAATTGCATGCGATGCAGAAGACTGTGGATTTCAAATGCTAAATGATGACGAGATTGTGACTTCCGTGCAAAAGGAATCCGACCCTGTTAACGATGAAACGAATGAAGACGACCACAACAACAACAATGAAAGTAGCAAGGGTTCAACAAATGCTGACGCGTTTTTTACATTAGAGACGGCTATGGAGTGGTACGAACAACACTTCGAGGGCTGTCCTACTCAACTACTGTTGCTCAAGAGAATCAGTGACATTGCAGCGAAAAAACGAAGGTGTACGGCGAAAAATAAGTGATTATTTTCCACAATAGAGGTAAAATTGGGACATTTTGCACCTATTTTGCTTTTTCTTCAAGCATGTTTCCCGCATCTGATGATTTTCAATATTTGTATAGTGCCCGGTTTCATACACTACATGGATCGCATTCGGTTTTCCGGACGGTTTCCGGTCGCAATTGATTCGGATAAACAACGTTCTACTGTATGCCGTCGATAAGCATTGAAACACAGCATAGCTCCATCTATTGAGTTAAATGGCATTTTTTTTTACGTGTTTCAATTGTTCATGTTCTGAAACGTGCAGTTACGAAATTTCACTGGAATATTCTCGTTAGTTTTCTCTCTAGTAGATCCCCGTGAACACTTGCAGTTTAATTATGGTCACCCTGCATATGCAAAAAATAAATAAACACATAAGTAAAACAAAATAAAATAACCAGTCAGCAGTTAAAATACACACGCATGACCGTGCTGACTCATCGATATTGGAAGGTAAGAAACAGCAGCTGCAAAATATAACAGAAAAAAATGGTTAATAGTAGGCATGGTCCACTATTTCAGGTAAATAGGCCTCACACCAGGGTTTTATACCTGAAATAAGGGAATTTATGAGTTCTTGTGGCTATTAATCCTACTCGTTCAGCAAATCAATTCTACGGCCTTGGATGGTTCTCGAAGAGGGGGGTGCGAGTTGCAATAGCCTTCCCCAATGCGTCCTAGGCATGCTCTATACCAGGGGTCCCCAACCCTCGGATAAAATGGTACCGTAGCCCCCAAGGAATATTAAATTATTTCAATTTTATTTGCTGTGGGGCATTCGTCTTGGGTTAGTTCCACTTTCCACGGACATCATTTTATATATTTATATTTATTCAATTTATGGTGTAACTATCCTTTATTTTGAAGACATATTTAAATAAAAAAAATTTAAAATCAAAACAATTAAAATTTTTATATTAAAACAATTAAAATTCTTAAAACAATCGTCTCCTCCCCCATTCCCAGCGGGCAGCGGCGATAAAAAGATACGACTGCACTGCTCTGTACGGATGACGTCTGGAGATGCCCAAGGAACAACTTTCCGATGTATTAAAAGATTCGACGTTAAGGTCTGAATTTAGGCAGAACAGCGCCTAGCTTTTAAGCTGCATATTTTCAGAATGCATTGAAGTTTCTCTCCCAAATATAGTCGAACGTCCCCATTACGATTCCCTATATTGCGAATGTTTCTATACAGCGAACTTTTTCCTGGAACAAAGAACATTTCACGAATTCCTTCGGAAAGTAATAGCTCCCAATAGCGAAGTGGCATTTTCTATTTAATGGCCTCTTTCACTTGTGATTCATTTGTTTTTCTTTTGATTTTTGAAGTATTTCCGGACATTTCCAGTTATTCTGTCTTTTAACACATTTTATGGTGGTCCTACATCTTGAACTGGTTGAACTAGGTGCTTGGCTCTCCGAGAACAATAGAATTCTGGGCATTTCATCCAAGAAGTGCAACCTTCAAACCACATTGTCCAGTTCACTGGAAACATCTTCGATGTCCCCTTTCAATCTCAGTGGAGTCTCGTGTACTTGAACTAGTCTCCATTCATGTGACGTGTTGTTCAGTCCCACTGGTAACTTCGTTCCTTGCCGCTCGAAAATGTCAAAATGTAGGTACTTGAGCATCAGTGAAAAAAATTTAATTCTTCAGGAAGTGGGGATTAAGGCGTCAAGTAACAATTCTTGGAAGTCTTTCTTTTTTATAGGTATAAGCTAAGTAAAATAAATAAGTTATTTATAAACAAAAAGGTGCGAATAAATACTTTTTTTAACGTATAGTGTTTATGAATTTAAAATTTGTTTTATGTGGTTTAGAAAGAAAATTGAAAGATGAAACGAATATATAAAAAATTTTTCATATAACGAACTTTTTTTCGGAATTTAGCTACATCGTTATAAAGAGGTCCGACTGTACAAACATTTTAATGCAATTTTGAGCAGTATATTTAGGAGTAAAATATTTCTCAACTTCTATAACAACAGAAATTAAAGAAACAAATTTATACGTAGTTCGACTTCAGAAGAGCGAGACTCGGATGGATTTAGTATATAAAGTGCAAACACACACATACATACCCTAGTCATAAAATATAATGCAATGGTAGATGTCACCAGGATAATTAATTAATGAGTAAATTGCGATCATATGTTAAAATTTTTCAGAAAAATTAACAGTATTTTTAAATTGTCGTTTCTAAAAGTTACCTAAATTTCAACCTAAGAATTGTACTTTATAGCCGTCATTGGATTTTTCTTTCGACAAAACTTGCGATTCTTCAATGGAATCGAGTATTACATAAAACTCACCAAATCACTGAAAAATATTACCCCTCAATTCATGTTTAAGAGTACATTCGTAAGACATTTCACCACTCCCCTTTTAGTAACAAGTAGATTCCCACATAATTTAATATTCATAACCTTTTTCAATTCCTACGAAAAGTTCACTCTCTCTCCCTATATATATATATATATATATATATATATATATATATATATATCTTGTGTGTGTGTTCCAATTCTATTTCTTCCATTCAAGTTCAAGTTCAAAAACATTTTTTGAATTTGTAGTGGATAACGCTTGATTTTGTAATACAGTTTTTTCACAAATATTACTTCATTAAAAATTAATAAATAGAAACAAAACAAAAATAACAGTTCAACAGCATACACAGAAAGAAAAATCGTTCGCTGTGTCCCTGAGCGCAATGGATGGCGCGCCGGACTTTTAATCTAAAGGTCGTGGGTTCGAATCCTACCTGGAATGGCCTAATTTCCGAGAATGTGATTTCCTTTTTAATGAACTATTTTATTAAAATAAATAAATTTAAAAAAGGAATTAAAAGAGTAACAGACAAATAAAAAATTTGTCCAACACCGTATATAGAAAGGAAAATCGCTTTCTGTTTTGTCACTCAATATTGTGATTCTATATGCATATTTATATTATAATTGTAACTATTTAATAAAAAGTAACTAAAATGAAATTTTTCTTCGTTGACCTAAGTGGGAATGGACTTAATTTTTTCCCACAAAATACTAGTTTCCCAATTATTTTGATTTACATGTGTCATTTTGTTTACTGTTCATATCTGGAGAGGGGAAAGTTGATAAATGCTAGATTTTTGTCAGAATATCGGTCGAAGTTTTTCTCCAAAAACACAAACATCATTTTACATTCGGAATTTTACTGTTTAAGTAATAATATTGTCGTTAATACATTTCGTTGAATGCACGTAAGTCAGTTTTCTCCAACCTATAATCAAATTTTTTGACATTAAGTTGACTTAAAATATCAATTACGGCATTAAATGGCGAAGAAACATACTAAATCAAATAGAACGATGACGGTTTCACTTAGAACAAGGGGGGGGGAGAGGATGATAAAACTAAAGATTATTATAAACTCAACAAGCATAAACAATACACAGTTAAAAGATCTTTTAACTTTATTTTACGAATAAAATAACTTAAATGTAAAAAATTTTTAAAAAAATTTGTGTCATGAGAATTTACATAAACAGAACATTCGAAAATAAAAAACTTTTGAGAGCAAATACTTTTTAAGTAAAATTAATAGTTTATCAATTTAAAAATTACAATAATGATCGAATTATAATAAAGGTATTGAAATATTATTGAAACATTTAAGAATATTTATTAAAAGAATTTAATGCCACTCTTTTCATGTCATTATAATTAATATCATAAAATTACAATACAAAAATTTTCTTAGAAAAGACTATTTCCAGATTCTTATTCATTTTAAAACAATGATCATTTGAATTTCAATTACTCACAAAATTTTACGTCGGTATCGACAATTTCATTAAATCCATTGGTATGTGTGAAAACAAGATATTAATTAATAAACTTATAAAATAAAACTACTCTACGCAGAAAGTTATATAACAGAAGCAAAAAAAAAAGTAAGTACAAAAAAGTATCTATAAAACTTCAAAAATATTACAAATCTAAGAAATTTACATTGAAAGAGAACAATCTATATTTAATGAACGTATTAAAAAACAATTCTGTTACTTAAATACAAAAAATAATTTGTGATACACAAGTACATAAAATGAGAGAAATTAAAAAATTTAAATACCAAGAATAAGAGGTTGGATTGTCGTATCGACCACTTAGCCCCGACAGTTTTTTCTTGCCAAATCAAGTAACCCTCCTGAATTATTTATATAAGTAAAGGAGGCTGTACATATGTTGTGGTGGGGTTGCTACTCCAAAACACAGCACGCAAAATTGGCAATTTTTCAAAATTTGGCGGACGGGTGGCCGATTCGACATTTTCTCCGAATAAGATATTTAAAAAATAAGACTTTAGCTTACAACCTTTATTTCTAGTAACATCTACTTTCGTTTGAATATCTTATCCAGAATGGCACTTAACGGTTTAAAAATTCGATTTAACAGAAATTCTACTTAATAATATAACTACATTCATCAAATTATCTATTTCTCTGTACCAGCTTTAAATTTCTTAGCACAAAAATTCAAAGCTTCGTTCGCTAGCTTAGTTTTGTTGTCCGTGAGATGTCGCCAATCATCTGAATCTACAACTGTTTCGTAGTTGAGTCTGATAAAATTTAAAATTTGCGATTTCAAATCATCATCGCTGTGTCGATCGGCCCACAGAAAGATCTTGCTTGCATTGTCCACAGAGGCCTTGGACATCAGGGTGGTGCCACACATTTTTCGTAAATCCATCACTTCATATTTATCTGCTGCATAATAGAGGTCATACACTTCCTGGAAAGTAATGTCTTTTGCAGCATCTTCAACAGCTCCAGTGTACAAAAACTCAACCAATCGCTTCATAGCAGGTAGTGACACGTCTGGGATCACTGCTGAACACCGCACATGATGTTCCTTATCGTAGTCAAACATCTTCTTAAACACCGGAGACCGTGCTGCGAGAAAGGAACTGTTCACACGAATTTCTTCAGTTTCAACTACCAGAGTAAAACCAGCGTCTCTAGAATTCTTATACATAGATTTTAGATCTTGGGATAGTTTCTCCCAGCAGTGGCTTTCGAGAGAACACCCGTTGTTAAAGGATTGCTTTTCAGTTTCCGGTATATTGGTTACTTTCACACAGTAATATAAAATAAGAATATCGCTGTAAAAATGCTTCGAACAGTTGTTTACGTACTGAGCAATGAATTTCTCTCCACTTGTTTGTTCTGAAAAGATTCCCGTCCATTTCATTCTCTCTTTTCCGTGCTTATCCAGAACAGATATTTGGTATTCTATGACAGGAGAAAAGGAATTTTCGGCTGATGCGGAAGTTTGAGTGGTGGCTTGCCTGACTGAAAAACCGAAGGGTTGAGTGACTGGCCTTAACTCCGTATTTGTGGGATGTTTTTGATAAACGTGGAACAAGCCAAATCCGTTTTCATACTTCACCACCTTCAGTCTGCAGGAGAACTGACTTCGTTCACAAATATAAGGACTGTACATTTCCTTCTTGATTGAAAGTTTATCGAATTGATTTAAGGTCCATCTATATTTGTAGGATTCGACAGGCATTCGAGTTACAACGTAAAAATCAACGGGATCCAAGTCATTTACAACTTCATCTTCACGATCCGAATTAGTAGCATTTGCAAGAGAAAGCAAACAATTGGCTTTTTCATTAGTATTCATTTTCGATTCTATAACTCGCTTTTGATCAAGTTCTAGACAGTGATGAATAACAATCAAACAAGAGAAAATGTTTATAATAATCAAAGTGAATGTGAATTTTTTTTATATCTTTACTATAGAACAACTTAACGAGAGTTACGTGTTTCGTAACCTCTAAAGATTACCGGTGGCTCATAAGTTGCAACTGCTGGTAAAAATTTCCAAAAGTGCTGCTTCAGTTCAGTTTTTATTTAGCTTTCAACACACGTATCGAAACACGGCAGCAAAACAAAATGATACCAGAATTATGAGATAACGGATTCCAGGAAATTCAATCACTCAGCTGAAAGTAGTAAAACACATCTGAAATAAGACATATGGAAGGTATGGGTTCTGTTTTTTAAAATGTTTCCTCAAAAAATAAGAAAAGAAAATAAAACACCCAAAAATAATTACAGCATATATTTTCTTTTTGTAGCAGCTAGTCAGTAAGCAACTTAATTGTAAGTAATCAAAAAATAAACGCATGATAAACTGAGAGATTTATAGACACTTAAGCTTAATCACATTTTTCCATGTGTTGGTGCGAATGGAGATGTTTGAGTGGTGAACTCCGTCTTTTAGCAGAATTCAATTTTTCGAAACTAAATTGCTTGCGAATTTGAGCTATGGCCATAAATTTGTTACTGGATGCTTCAAACATATTGCTTTTAGATAAATATCGATATTGTGCTATGGATTTAAAAATTACAAATTAAGAGTTTTCCCGCTTTTTTGCCTAAATAAATTTTTGTAAATCAATTATTAACTTTTTGCATTAAATTTCAATCTTTAACATTTATTTAAAATGGTTTTTGCCATTTTTGAAGTTTGACAGAATAATACTGAATTTCCTAATAAAATGCTCCACGTAATCGAGAGCAACCACGTTTCGGTCGCTGACTCTTGTCGGAGAGTATGTCGAACTTTGAAGTCCTCCCGTGTGCATGGTGTTGAATAGGGATGGTGATCTAAAATCGATTAATCGAAAAATCGATTTCTCTATTTAAAAAAATCAATTTTTTAAAATCGATATGTGGCACTGAATCGATTCTGTGAATCGATATTTCATCCTAGAAAATCGACATTCGACTTTTTTCTGTTTTTGTAAAAACCATAAAATAAAATAATTACAAAGTACTGTCTTTAAAACCCGTAATATTACGGTGTTGGCGGTTAAAAGGTTAATTATTCAAAACTCGCGAGATGCATGTGTGCTTAGTTTCCTTTCCCTCCCCCCTCCGTCTCTCTTTAATAATTTTTTTTTTAAAGTTGCTTTTGTGATGTTTCAGTTTTTGTATTTGTTGATATTGCGTCTTTTGTTTGTGCCTTGATTGACTGTACTGTGATTAGCGGAATAAATATTTATTTTTATGTAGTGTTTGTTACGGAATAATAAGTAATTGAGGGTAAGTAAATCGCTGTAAGTATGGTGGGATCATTTGTTCCTTGTGAACACCTTCTTTCGATTGCCAGCTACATCGCAAGTGATGAGTGGAACCACTTTCCCTCTAGACTTGACAGACTATTGTTTTTGAAAAACTTAGATATTAAGCATTGGGAACTAAAGAGTGTTTTTTTTCCAGGTATAGAAGTTTAAGTTGGCATTACTTTCCAAGATGGCGACCGATTTAACAGCTGTCAAGTGATTTATTCTCAGTTTGGTTTGGCAATTCATCAAAACGATCATCAAGCAAGGCGTAGATTCGTCGAATGGGCCCAAAACGAGATTGCCGTTGTTCCCGATTTTCATAAGCGAATTTTGTTTAGCGATGAAGCCCACTTCTGGTTGAATGGCTACGTCAACAAACAAAACTGCCGCATTTGGAGTGATGCTAATCCACAAGTGTATGTCAAAACACCGTTGCTACGATCATCAGTGGTTCAGTTAATCAGTGGTAGAATGCTTTTATATCAATCAACGCTCAAATCATCACAATTATTAGACTCAATTAAATTCAATAATTCATCGAAGACAAGTGTGAGATTAAATAATAAGTTTAATGGAATATGGAGTGCGTCTGCACTCGGTCACGTACACAAGATCTCTGGTGTAAAACAAAGCATGTTTTTACAAGCAGCGCCCTCTATACTGAGGGAGGTTCTACCAACCGATACATCTAGAAAAACTGACTGTTTGGTACGCTTTATGGGCTGGTGGAATCATTGGTCCGTACTTCTTCAAAAACGATGAAGGCCACAACGTTACAGTCAATGGTGATCGGTATAGAGCCATGATTACTAACTTTTCATTCCTGAATTGAACAATCATGATGTCCAGGAGCTGTGGTTCCAACAAGACGGCGCAACATGTCACACAGCTCGTGCCACAATCGATTTATTGAAAGACACGTTTGGTGACCGCCTAATTTCACGTTTTGAACCTGTGAATTGGCCTCCAAGATCTTGTGATTTAACACCGCTAGACTATTTTCTACGGGGCTATGTAAAGTCATTGGTCTATGCGGATAAGCCGCAAACGTTTGACCATTTGGAAGACAACATTCGCCGTGTTATTGCCGATATACTGCCACAAATGTTGGAAAAAGTCATCGAAAATTGGACGTCCAGATTGGACTACATCCGTGCCTGCCGTGGCAGTCATATGCCAGAAATCATATTTAAAATGTAATGCCACAAGATTATCTTTCGAATAAAAAAAATTCATGTCAATCGAATAATACATCGTTGTTTTATTGCAATTTAAAGTTCTATACCTCTAAAAAAACAACCTTTATAAGCTATATTATCCATTTCCTAAACTTTTTAATGTAACAAATACATTTAGGAAATAAATGTCTTCTTTTATTAACTGATATATACTTTGATATGGTACTAAAAATAATTATAATTGTCGAATTCCCTGAACTAAAAAATTCACTGGTTTTACTGATAAGAGATAGTTTATATATATATATATATATATATATATTATGGTATCTTTCTTGTTTTTTCATAAAATGGATTTATATTTACATTGTAAATGCAGTCTTGGAAAAAAAACCCATTTTTTTAGAAATCGATCTTTTAGACCTCAATTTTTTGTGAGTCGATTCATCAGGTTACGATTCGAATCGATTAAAAAATCAATTTTTTTCTGAAAAAATCGCCATCCTTAGCGTGGAAGCTCGGAGAGGGAGTGTCAGATTAGATGTCGTACTCGTCACTTGACATTGGTTCAGAATTAAGAGGTCCTTCGTCAATAGTCCCTGTGTTGCTTTGTACTGCGATGTTTAAAACACTCACTCTCAATTTGGAAATTTAGTAATATTTAAGTGTCATAACAAGACATAATCAGTGTGGCCAGATCGCGCGATTTTTCGCGAATTTCGCTACTTTTTAAAACTTTTCCCGCTACTTTTTTTATTCTATTGCTACTTCGCGAATTTTATGGTACTTCACTTGATGACCCCCCTACTTTTTGGTACTTTCAACCACACATAAAAGTATTGGATCAAGTTCTAAAAAATGAATTGTTTGGGAAAAATCACCCCAAAAAAATTTGGTGAATTTAGTCGCCAATGAAATCATGAGGAAACTCCAAAGCGACACGGAACGCTGTAGGAAGTTGATTTTGGATATGTCTTTTTGAATAAACTGACAAACAAAAGTGTTTGTACCTTGTACACCCCCGCTATTGTCGCTGGGCGGGCCCCCTACAACTCATCACTTCTACGAGTTTCCTCATACCGAGCGGACGTACTCTCCCAGCCGTCCCGTCGTAGAATGTGTTTCATTGCCTTAAGTGCCTCTTTGTCTAATACTACTTACCTTTAAATTCATTATTAATTTGTTATTGTTGTTTACCTATTTTAATCATAATAAATATTTGTTTGTTATGGATTAAGGTTTTATTTCTCTCGTGAGTATTATCGACGTTAATTTTATTGCCGCCATCCCGCCGCATTTAGGCTTACCGACCCCTATTTTCATTGGTCGGTCTTTACCGGAGAGACAGCGTTTTAAAATGTCGCTAGTTTCCCTTAATAGACAAGGAGGCACTTGCAAAAAAAAAATATCGCGAAATGTGCAAATTTCCTAAATACGTTCCAGTTGTCCAATGACGAAAACGCGGGCTTTATAATTTTGAATAATAAATTAAGTACCGTCAAAGAGATTATAGAAGAAATAAGCCAACTTAAATGTGCTCTTATTATAATTTACCCGATGACACAGACCTCAAAGATGCTCTTGACGTAACCATCGATCTCCAAGCAGAAACTCAAGAACTGGAGGTAAGAATTAAAATTATCTTATCTCAATTCAAAAAAACAAATTCTGCAAATGTTAATGAGATTATTAAAAACAAGATAAAATTACCGGACTTACCTCTGCCCACTTTTAATGGAAAAATTCAAGAGTTCGAACTGTTTAAAACTCAATTTATGAAAGTAATTGGAAATAATCATTCTCTAGACAACACCCAGAAATTATGCTATTTAAAAAGTGCACTAAAAAATGATGCTTCGCTTATGCAAAGTGATCAAGATACCTTTGAGTCACTTATGGAAGCATTAATAAATCGCTATGAAAACAAGAGGGCACTTGTGGATATTCGCATAACCGAAATGCTTTCGGTGCCCAAAATACAAAATGAAAATCCTGTTCAATTACGATTGCTTATTGATACGGTGCGTAGTCACTTACGCACTTTAAAAAATCTAAGGATGGATTCAAATGTTCTCTCAGATGCTATTTTTTACTGCATTTGTTAAACTTCAAAATGGATAGGGAATCGCAAAGACTATTCCAACTAAATCTAAAAACAACTGAAGTTCCTAGTTTGCAAGATTTCTGTTCATTTTTAGAAACTGGATGCATCCAATTAGAATCCATTCGTAAAACCGATTACGGTACAAAAATTATCCTGTGAGTTATATAAAAATACTTACTTTCCAAACATCAAAAATTCCACTAAGTCAAAAACATTTCTTGCAAAGCATGAGAAAAATAAAACGTGTTTATTTCCTGAGTGCAATTCCTCTCACCCGTTGTACAAATGCTTTAGATTTAAAAATCTTTCCATACAAGAAAGAAAAGAATTCGTCAGAAATAACCACATCTGTAAACGTTGCTTATCACCTAATCATATAAATAATTGTCCCTGTTCTTACAGCTGTACTACATGTAGATCTAACAATGTCAACTCAAAGCATAATATTTTGGTGTGTGAAACGAAGATATCTTTCCCAATGGAGAAAATTGTTTCCACTTTGGGAAACGAAAAGGTCCTTCAACCTTCTTCTGAAGAATTGACCGTTGAACCCAGTCCCCGCTCAGTAGCCTTGGCTTTTAAAGAGGTATTTCATGGGGGTCGGAAAAGGGGTTACTCCCGACAGCTGTTATTTACGTTAACGGACACCAAGGAAGACTGAGATGTGTGCTCGATTCGGCATCGGAAAGCTCATTTCTATCGTTACATGCAGCTGAGCGTTTAGGATTAGACAAAATAAAAACGGATTTTGTTGTTCAAGGTTTAAATACCTCCTCAGCAAAAATAAATTATCTAGCAAGGACGTCTGTTTCAAATTCAGATCGAACATTTAATTTAAATGTTAATATTGTTACGTAGATCCGAGGGTTCGAGGATTTTATGCAAAAACAATGACAAAGAAAAATAATCAGTTCTTTAAAAGCGATGCAAATTTATTATCGAAAATCCAATCCTTTTCAATACAGGATTCATCGGCAATATTCACAGGTTAAATATCCGAAGGTCTTTACACCTTCAACAGCAATCAAACACAATAACAGTGTTTAAAAATACACGTAAGTAAAGATTATTCACAAGCACAGCCGAGCTAGTCAAAACAATCCTCACTACTCGCTGGCTTAATCAAGACTCTCCGCCGTACCGGCGAGCATCTTTTTTATATGCGCGACAGAAACTTCTAGAAATATAACCACTCGTGTCATTGAACGTGACACTAGTGGAGAGATCTACTACTTTCTAGAAGATTCCAGAGGGTTCCGAACTCGCCAACAAGGTCGCCAATGACACCAAAATGGTCGCCAAATTGACCACCAACTTGGTTGCCAAAAATGATGCCAACTTGGCTCTACCACCAAGATTTCGCCAAGTTCTCTTTCAATCGCCATTATTACGTAAGGGGCGGCACTGCTTGTGAATAGTACAATTTTAACATGAAATAAATATAGCATAGAGTAATATAAATGCATTAAACACTCAAATACAAATTATTTACACTCTTTACACAAAATTCGTAACGCTATGTTTCTTACTACAGAAATAATAAAAGTGCATCCATCAAAAAAAATATTTCAGATTTAGTCATTCCCCAAGGAATTGTTTTGGCTGATGAAGGATTTAACCAGCCATCTGAAATCTCGTGCCTCATTGGCAGTGAACACTTTTTCGATATCTTTGAAACAAAACAAATTCGAGTTCCAAATAATAATTTTAGATTATCTGATTCCAAATTTGGTTATGTTGTCACGGGATCGTACATCGACGAACCGTGTTATTTTAAACATTGTTTTCTGTCTAAAGTTTGTAACACTTTACGCTCTTTCTGGGAAACAGAAAATCATTTTGAAGAGCAACCTATAATTAGTGATGAACTGTCATACTGCGAAAAACACTTTGAAGAAACACATTTTAGAAAACCTTGTGGCAGATATTCTGTTTCTCTACCATTCAAGGAAAATGTTAATTTAGGGGATTCCAGATCAATTGCTTCTAAACGCCTTGATCAATTATGGAGACGACTAGACCGCGATCCTAAATTAAATAATCTTTACACAAAGTTCATCGAAGAATATCTCAGTTTAGATCACATGGAAGAGATCACAAACATAGATGATATAGCATCAGAAAAAAGTATTCTTTCTTCCTCATCACGGTGTTCTTAGAGCAGGGAACCGCTCTCGTCCCTTAAGAGTGGTTTTTAACGGCTCGCAAAAGACTGAGCTTGATATCTCTCTTAATGATGTGTTGTATAAAGGTTGTATAAGATGATCTATTTTCTATAATGCTTCGTGCCAGAAAGCATGCCTATTTTTTCAGCTGTGACATTAGTCATATGTTTAGGCAAATAGAGATTCATCCCCATCAGAGACATTTTCAAAAGTTTTTTTGGAAAAAGGTCTGAATAAACCTGTCCAAATTTTTAAATTAAAAACTGTAACTTATGGAACTACTCCTGCATGTTACCTTTCCACACGAGTATTAAAACAACTTTCGCTTGATGAAAGGGAAAACTTTCCCAAAGCGGCTGACATCGTCCTTCATGACGTGTACTTGGATGACATCTTAAGTGGGTGCTCCAGTTTGAATGAACTGGATTTACTAAAGACTGAACTCTCTCAGCTATTTAAAAGTGCTGGAATGTCCCTGCCCAAATGGTGTTTTTCACATTCCACTAATAATTTCCCTGATCTACATTTCGATCAATCATGTGAAGAAGGTATCCCAAAAACCTTGGGTGTTTTGTGGAATAGTTCATCTGACACATTTTGTTTCAAGGTTTCTCCTTCGACCAATCATATCTTTACGAAGAGAGATGTTCTCTCCCAGATCGCACGTATTTTCGACCCACTTGGTCTCTTAGGACCTGTAATCAGCAAAGCCAAATTTTTCATGCAGCAATTATGGCTCTTAAAATTGGAATGGCATGAGAAACTTCCTGTTCCTATTGCCGCAGAGTGGGTTTCCTTTGTGCAATCTTTACCTGTTTTGGAAAGGCTAAAAATTCCAAGATTTGTTCTTTCAGAAAATCTAGAAAGCATGATTCTCTATGGATTTAGTGATGCGTCGGAGAAAGGAGTTGGTGCTGTTATTTATGTTTCTGTTATTAAAAACAACGGTGACCGTCATAGTCAACTTCTGTGTAGCAAGTCAAGAGTAGCACCTCTCAAGACCTTAATCATTCCCAGGTTAGAGCTATCAGCATGCCTGCTACTTTCCAAGCTAATAAGAAAGGTTATAAACACCTTAAAAATGAACCTCTCTCAAGTAATTCTGTTCTCAGATTCAACTATTGCATTAAGCTGGTTTAAGACTAAATCTCACCTAAAAGTTTTTGTAGCTAATAGAGTTGCAAAAATACAAGAGCTAGCTGTGAACTTTTCATAGCATCATATTTCTTCTGAAAATAATCCTGCAGACCTCGTGCCCAGAGGTTTAAGCGCTTCAGATTTAATAAACTCCCCTTTGTGATGGAAGGGTCCTGATCCTTCTATTTTAAAAATGATGAACTTTTAGAGAACATTAATGACTGTGAAGTGAAAAAGGAATTTAAAATTCCTCCATCCAAAAACTTATTGCTCTCCAGTGAATTTGATTTATATAACCATATCATTTCCATTACTAATAATTATTGTAAATTAATCCGTGTACTTAGTTTTATTTTCAGATTCTGCTGAACGCCAGATCTTCAAAAAATAAACGAGTTTCGGGTCCTTTGTCTCTTAAAGAGGTCAATCAAGCCGAACTTTGGCTCATTAAATTAGTGCAAAAAGCTGAATTTAGTAATGAAATAAAAAGCCTCCTTAGAGTTGAGCCAGTTCATCGTAGTAGTAAGTTACCTGTGTGTGTGCCTTAAACTGTTTTGTTGATGAAAATAATATAATCACAGTAGAGAGGTGGAAGACTACAAAATTCACCTTTATCAAAAATATCTTATTGTACTACCTAGTAAACATGTGACTTTAATGATCATAAAATATTATCATGTAAAATACCTTCATGTTCGTTCAAATAATTTGCTATATCATGTTCGTCAAAAATATTGGCCACTTAATGGCACAAATCTGACACGACAAGTTGTGCATAATTGTGTTATTTGTTTAAAAAAACCCATTTTATTCAATCAATTAATGGGCGATTTGCCCAAGGAAAGGGTTACTCCCTCATATCCATTTAATAATTGTGGAGTCGATTTTTGTGGTCCATTTATGGTTAAATTTAAAAAATCAACGTAAAGGAGTTCTTAATAAAATATATGTTTCAATATTTGTATGCTTATCAACTAAAGCAATTCATTTGGATTTTGTCTCTGACCTTACTTCTAAAGCTTTCATTGCCTCTTGAAAAGATTTTTCGGAAGAAGAGGCAAAAGTTCTAAGATGTTTTCCGATAATGGGAAAACATTTGTAGGGGCAAATATTGAATTAAAAAAATTGCATGATTTAGTTATGGCTCCTGATGAAACATTAGTTATTTTAATGACGAATATGTAGACTGGAATTTTATTCCTCCAAGGTCTTCAAATTTTGGTGGTTTTTGGGAATCAGATGTTAAGTCCTTTAAAATTCATTTAAAACGTGTAGCTGGAAGTTCAAACTTGACACTTCAAGAGTTTATTATACTTGCCGAGATTGAAGCTGTTTTAAATTCGAGACCCCTATCACCACTTTCATCCGATTTTGATGATTTTAAAACTTTGTCACCTGGTCACTTTTTAATTGGTCGACCTGTTACGGCTATTGTAGAGCCTCAATTAATTAATGTTAAAGAAATAGATTATCCAGATGGCAAATAGTTAATTGGCTTTCCCTGCAGATATACAAAATTTGGAAAAGAAATTATTTAAATAATTTACAAGAAAGGAGCAAATGGAGATTCAGTAAAAATAATGTTGAGATAGGTACTCTCGTGTTAATTAAGAAGGAATCACTTCCTGGTACCAAATGGCTTACTGGTAGAATTTTAGAAGTTTTTTTATGGTAATGACAACAAAATAAGAGTTGTTAATCTTAAACTCCCTGATGGAAAAATAATTAAAAGAAATGTCAGAGCATCTTGCCAATTGAATGAAAATGTGTGTAATTATAATTTTGTCATTCATATATTATTACTACCATTATTTTTTATTGCATTAATATTTGATTTGTTTAACTGATAAATATATTTTCTTTATTATTATCATGTGCTGTGTTTTATATTTTTTATTTATCTTTAGTTATTCATTTATATTGTGTAATAGCCTATGTTTGTGTATGTAAATTTGAGTGAATATGCCTGCATATTAATTTTTTGTAATCATATTTCTTATACTTGTATACATGTGAATGTTGAAATAAGTATTTCAACGGGAGCCGGGATGTTTGTACCTTGTACACCCCCGCTATTGTCGCTGGTCGCGCCCCCTACAACTCATCACTTCTACGAGTTTCCTCATACCGAGCGGACGTACTCTCCCAGTCGTCCCGTCGTAGAATGTGTTTCATTGCCTTAAGTGCCTCTTTGTCTAATACTACTTACCTTTAAATTCATTATTAATTTTTGTTATTGTTGTTTACCTATGTTAATCATAATAAATATTTGCTTGTTATGGATTAAGGTTTTATTTCTCTCTCGTGAGTATTATCGACGTTAATTTTATTGTCGGCATCCCGCCGCATTTAGGCCTACCGCCCCCTATTTTCAAAAGTAAAATAATTTCCCCAGAATCTACAAAAGAAATCTATTAAAGATGTCATAATTTTCTCAAGACTTCATGTGAGTAACTTTATACCTAACTCCTTCAAATAATGTAATATTAAAAAATATAAATAGTTTTTCACCTGAAATTTTTTAAAATTCAAATCGTCCCTCATTTTATAACCTGCCTTTAGAATTAGCAGACCAATCTAAATAGGATGTTCTGGAGAATCAACTGAGACATATTTTTAACTTACAGTTGAAAGATGATTTTCATTCAGAATCTGAACTTTTTAATGATGGAGCATTATTTTGGTGTCACATTTTTAATACAAAAGACGCAGTGGGAAGTCCGATTTTAAGCGATTTAGCAGTGGCCGCGGTAGCCGAGTGGTCAAGGTATCGGATCGTGGCTGGCCTTGTCAGGAGCTCGAGCCCAGTACCACTAAAGAACCGCCGTGTAGGGGAGCGATTCACGTTAAATCTGTCGAGAGCTCAAATGTCCTTCCGTTAGTGTGGTGTGGTAGTTAGGAGAAGAGGGTGCCAACTCAGGTGTCGTCCACGTCACTTGACCATGGTTCAAAATTACGTGGTCCGTCGCCAAAAGCACTCGTGTAGCTGATAAGTGCGACGCACAGTGGGCAGTTTTCCCAAACTAGCGCTTGGGAATTTCAAAAATGAAATTCCGCGAAATAAAAAGACAACCCACTATTTATGGTCCTCATAGGTTCCCTAGCCATGTGGTAAACAGTTTTCGTCAGTAAGCTAATGGAAATATTCTACAATCAGTGGTTTAGATCGGGTTTCTTTTTGCTACAAAAAACACTTGCGAGAGTAATAATATAGTAAGAAGTTCAATCATTTCGTCTGAAAAAGATGTTGCAGATTTAAGAGTTTTTTTAAAATACATGCCATGGGTAATTAATTTCTTCATTTGACTTTCAAATTAGGTTCAAGTTTGATTAAAAATCGTTAAATCGTAACATTTAGCACAGAATGCAACTCCTACTAGCATACGTCGGTTTTTTGTGTTTATTGGAGTAGAACTTTTGGGATTGACCACAGTAACACTTAAGTCACATAGAGTAGATACAGACCTTTAATTTTATACCAAATTTAGCTGCTACTACCTGCTACTCTCTAAGTTATGATTTTTTTTCAGCGATGGCGGATGGTATTATTCTGCGTGCCTTACTTATTCAATGTGTGGAAGGAAGAGCAAGATACTAGTGCAAAACTAATGTTGTTTGGAGTTTAATTAGGACTACAATGGACTTTGATAAATATGAGGACCAGCAGCAATTAAAATTTAGACAAATTGTTAAAATTTTCTGCTCGTTTGTAGGGGGGGGAATGTGTGGATGAGGTGCCATAGAAATGAAAATTTCTTCTCCAAGTCGAATGATGCGTGGTTGTCGAGAGAGTAAGATTTATATTAGATTTTATTATTAAAAAAATATGTAGTTAGTATTTTAATGGGGTATTTTATGTTTATTTAAGCTTATAATAATTATTTTTTAGAATTATAAATTTTAAATTGGTTTTCCTCAGTTTGTGTGTTTTGCAGTCTTCCACATTTATTAACCCATCACTTCCTTTTTTTCCCCTCTGTGTCTTATATGTAATGCATGTAACAAAATTAGGGATCCACATTTTACTCTAAATTGAATATTTCTTTTTTTAAAAAATTAAATGTGTGAAATATTAGGCTTTTGGTTGAATTTTAGCTTATATGTATATGCATCTCAACATTTTATTATTTTTTTCCTCCAAAACTAATTAAGGTATTGTAAAATCGATCCCTAAAGGTGTTTAAAACATCCTCAGAAATGTTACAAATATTTCATGTCAATTATTTTTATCTTATTATATTAAATTGTTCCGGTTATAATTACTATATTATTAACGGACGGTACCCGCACGATCGGGCGATTGGGCGTTATCTGTGTAACAGGTCCCCTATGAAATTTTACGAGTTATACATTTTTAGCTCTAAGATGATAAAAGAAGCAATCTTAATTCAACAAAATTTGTTACTACAATTAAGGAAATTACTGCTGTATATAATTAACTCTTTTATTAATTCATTATTTATTTACTGTAAAAATCTTTTATTTTGTTTTTGACAAGTATAAATACCCATTGCATTTTTCACAACATGTTTTCGAACGGCTTTCGTAGTTTTCAAATCTGCACTTGCGAGGCCTTGAAATATCATCAGGAAATCGAAAATAGCTATACATGTCGAGTCTTTTACCCTAGAATGGCCAGTAAAGCCATGACATGTATAGCAGGTGGATTATAATCCTTCGATCTTTTTGCGAGTGGAATTACAACATTGTTACCTTCATCATCAGTGAAAATACTTTTGTTAGTATGTGCAGAGGCTGAGATAACGCGTCTGAACTATCTGTAACTTAAATGTTAAGGAATCCATTTTGATTTTTAGAGAAATTTTATTTGATATCGGATCTTGTTTGCACAGAAACCAAGAATTTGTAACAACTAAATCAATGTCTTAAATGTATTCAAGAGACTTTTATGGTAAAGAATGATCCAAAATTGTCTTTCTATTTCAAATATTCCCATGTTTTACTGCATCACTCTCATTTGAACTTGATTCTCCTTCCAGTAACGCGTTTCATATGTTTTGTTCGCAGCATTGTAATCATCCGAGAGATCACTAAGTTCTGATTAAGTTCAATCTGATTTATTCATCAATTGCAAAAATACTTCTTCTGTGAGAATTCTTTTCCTTTTAGACACCTGAAAATGATTTGGTTAAAAGTTAGTACAGTATTCCATGAAAAATAGTAAAATGTATCAATTATATTATTTATAATATATATATATATATTTAAACCACATCATACCTACTCCCACTAGAAAATCCAGATTTTTTTGGGGGGGGGAGAGGGACATGGATGCAGATATCTGTGGAGAGGATAAAAATGCTATACTTCTCCACAAATGTATGAAAAAGAACATTAATTTAAAAAAAAGATAGAGAAAGAAAAAAAGGGACTCATCCATGGCGACTCCCAAGAAAATTTCTTATTAATTATATAACTATATATTTCATTTTTTCGTAGGCTTTCACCAAAAATATTGAGATAGAAAAGAAAAATTCGCTTGTGTGTGATAAGTACTTATCTTTACAGTTACAGTGACTCCAGTAACGGCCAACCCGCACGATCGTGCGGGTAACGATATCCCGAGTCCTACAAGCAACATTAATAGAGTATAATTAATATTTCTTCTATTTTACAATTATTTGAACATTAATGCAAAAATATGTATCGAAGCAATTAGAAATATTTTGATACTTACCTTTTTATGACAGATGAAAAGAAAACGTGTTTTCGTTGTATTTAAAAACAAAGCTAGATTTGGCAGCTGAAAGTAAAACATGGGCCACAACCATCGTCTGTTGATAAAAAGTAACCCTTTACACTTTCTGCAAAGAGGCTCAATCGTTAGATTCGCTATTTTCTTCCATGCAACTATTCCCAAAGCAAAAACGTATACGAATATTTAACCGGCACGATCGTGCGGGTTGGGTCTTTAAGGAATTTACCATTTTTAGATTTGGTGACAAATTCTATATATAGCCACTAAAAGATTAAGAAAAACCGTAAAGGCGAATACGCTTGAGGTTAATACAAACGAAACAAACAGTGTCAGCAGTTTTTTACCATAATATATAAACATTTATACAATTTTTCTGAAAGTGGAAATTAAAAAAAAAAGACTCGTGCATGCGAAAAAAAATTATGTTCTGCTAAATATTTGTTGTTTTTATAAAGCTATTTGTTTGGAAGTGTGATATTAATTAACATTACATCAATACACGTTTAAAGATGATAATACGAATAGCATTTAATATTTCTTTTTACACACTTTTATTAGTTTGAGCTGTGTCTATAGAGACGGAATCATTGAAATACAACGGTATGGGACTCCTCCGAGGTCCCCGTAAACAGATAGAATAAGCACTCTGCAGACCCATTAATTAATATCCATTGAAGAGCAAGTCTAATTCCAGCAGCCACGTAATTCCGGCACCAAATATCAAACTCATAGACAATTTCAACAATGAATAAATGACAGCTTAAAAAACTAAAAAAAACCATGCTTTTATTGTAGATCGATCTAAAAAATGAAAAATAAATAATACTTTGAAAAGACTAAAAAACACGTTTTTATAGTGAAGCCAACTAAAAAGTA
The DNA here is from genome assembly GCA_019973935.1 of Trichonephila clavipes. Taxonomy (NCBI): domain Eukaryota; kingdom Metazoa; phylum Arthropoda; class Arachnida; order Araneae; family Nephilidae; genus Trichonephila; species Trichonephila clavipes. The sequence goes on along the minus strand of BMAU01004820.1, from coordinate 106,640 downwards.
AAAAAATAATTCTATATATTGTTATATATTTTAATATAAGAATAAAATGATTAACGAGAAAATTAATGTCATTGTGGTAAAAGCGTGGGGTGGTGCTTCGTACTACATTTTTATATTAACTCAGCATTTCGTAATAGAACTAGTAAGAAATTATAATAATTGACGTTTCCCCATGCTTTTACCCCAATTGCATTAATTTTCTTGTTTTTATCATTTTATTCTTATATTAATAAGTAACAATATATAGAATTATTTTTTTACTCTTTAGTTCGATTCACTATAAAAGCGCGTGTTTTTTAGTCTTTTTAAACTATAATTTTTCTTATATATAACATGTCTCTCAATTCGATATTATTTTTGTTTGAGTTCACAAGCGCAAATCACAGTATAGGCCAGTGATGGCAAACCAGTGGCACGCATGCTATTGATGGCATGTGACACAATATTTTGGGCACGCCAACGATCACAACGGTTTGCTTTTTTTTTCAAAATAACATAGTTTACTATGAAGTATTACACTGCTGGACAATTGCTAAGGACGGATCACAAATTGCTATGTAGCATAACATTAAGCGAGACATTAGGCCTAGTAGGATAAAATATAGTTGCCACACTGTTCAGACATTAGAATGAAGAATATTTATTGTTCTGGAAAGTACAAAAGCTGTGAAACATCTGAAAGAAAAAAAAATGTTCATTTGATCTGCGTACGGAGAAATGGAACAATGCATCTAAAAGTCAGCAGGCACCTTAAAGAAAGGTATCAGTACGGGATATGTCCACCGTGGAGTGTGATGCAACATTCCACACGTCGTACCATACTTTGCACAACATTATCTAGCAGCTGTTGAGGCAATTTATCCCATTCCTCTGTGAGTGCACGGATAAGGGTGTTCTTGTTTGTCGGAGGATAGTTTCGACCAGCAACTTGCCTCCCCAAAGCATCCCACACATTTTCAATGGGGTTTAGATCTGGAGAACGCGCTGGCCATACGAGACGTTGAATACCCTCGCTGTCTAGACAATCCTGAACAGCGAGTGTTCGATGACATGTTGCGTTGTCGTCCATAAAAACAAATTTATCACCGACAGCACTACGGAAAAGACGATCATGAGGAAGTAGAACTTCATCAATGTATCGTTGGCCCGTCATAGTTCCATTCGCAACCACATGTAGGCGCGTGCGGCCATTGATCATGATGTCGGCCCACACCCTGATACTGCATGTCGGATATCGGTCCTTTTCCTGGATATTTTCTGGACGATAAGCAGTACCACTCTCGCGCCAGATCAGTTGGCGTCTACAATCCGATGACAGACTGAACCTACTCTCATCTGAGAATAGTACGCATGCCCAGTCCTGTTCAGTCCAATTGTGATGCTCACGACACCATTGCAAACGGGCAGTACGGTGCTGTCTGGTCAATTGGACACACACAATAGGTCTGCGTGCGTATAGTCCTCCTCCCCTCAAATGTCTGGCATCAGTTTTTCGGGAGATCTGCTTTCCTGAGGCAGCAAGAAACTGATTTGCCACCTGCTGAGCTGTGGTGCGCCTGTTCCTTTTTTGCTGATAGGACGATATATCTGTCATCTGCACGCGTCTTACTTCTAACACGACCTCCGCCGTGCCGTCTACTACACATTCCAGTAGTTTTAAATGACTTCCACAGCCGTGAAACAACGTTATGAGCGATGTCGAACTCCCTGGCAACATCTGTTATTTTTCGCCCTCCTTCGATCTTTCCAATAATTCGGCCACGCATAAAATCATCTATGTGATGTCGGGAAGACATGCCAAAAATTTTAAGTTGGTCTATTAAATCTTTCCTGTAAAACTTTGACTTGAAACAACAACTGTCCACACGCGTCAAAACCTTTAAAGCTCTTATGAACGCTATCACGTGATGAACAGACGTGGAAAAAAAATTTGCATACTCATACTTCTTACTAATATCCCGCACTTATTCTAATTTTCCACATTTTGCTTCCTTTCATTTTGTGGTTGCTATGGATGATAGTGTTATCCGTCCTTAGCAATTGTCCAGCAGTGTTTGAAGAAACCCGAGTGATCGGTCGCGGGGCGGCGGGCAGCTGACTCGTTAGTTATTGTCTTGCCTTAGTTACATCGTAGACTACAAATGCTTTTGATGCAAGGTTTATCTACGCATGACATAGTCAATTTCCTTGACACAACTGTATTTAAAAGTGTATTTGGGTTATATTTACGATTTTTAACTGTTATTTAACATGTCATCAACATTTAAGCATACGCACAAAAAGGACAAGATAGTAAGAGTAACAGATAATTTCAAACAGAAATACGGCCTTATTAGCAAAGGCCAGAAAGCGGTGTGTGTTTTATGTTCTGGAACAGTGGTATGCAGAACATCGTCTGTGAAACCGCATTTTGAAACAAATCATAAATCCTCTTGTCAAAAAAGTGAACCACAGCAAAAAACCATTTGGCAGATTACTCCAATTCAGCCTGCATGCTACTAGAAGTAACATTTTAAAATCCTAACATAAGTTATTTGTCATCCAATCAGCAACAATAGGAGTCACATTACTGTTACTTTATAATATGAATTACACGTATAACGAAAACAATTGTAACAATTCAGTGAAAAAAGGTATTTTTTTCATAGTAAATAAAGAATTTAGAGTGGTTAGTATTTAGTTTTTTTTATTATTTTCCAATAATCGTAAGTCAAAATTATTTGACGGCATGTTTATACCTCACTAAACACTTTTTTTTAAAAAAAAAAATGGCACGTGGAACCTTAAAGGTTCGCCACCCCTGGTACAAGCATCAAAGTATAATGCACATTAGAAGCAATTAATGGAACATAAAGTTACCAATAGTAAATATTGGTATGAAACTGCTCCTTTTAGTTTGTTTGGACGTAAAATAAATGAAAATCATAATAATACATAACAATGTGTTGCTTAATTTCTTAGGAATAATGAGGATTCTACAGCAGGTATCGGGAACCTTTTAGCTGTGGTGTTCAAAACCACTCTACCAATATAATTCAGCGTGCCACACAGTAGAACATTTTTTAAACAATTTGATTTCTTCGACAATGCACGCTGGTAGAGAATAGAGATCGATAATAGAGATTTACAATTTTATCATAGATTAATTTCGCATCATTTAAAGATAATTCTTAACATAAAAAAGCAACATTAAATATAACTATTTCTTGAAAAAATATAAAAGAAACTTTAATTGTACGTTTATGTATTTTTAAACATATGCATTAAAATAAGAAATAGTCACAACATAAAATATTAGTATTTCCCTTCATTATAGTTAAATTAAAAGATGAATAAAGATGTTGAAGGAAATAAAGCATGGCCAGAAACTTCCATAATAATTCTAATTTATAATTATTCAAGCTCATTAATTAACCACAAGTTAAACCACAAAATGAAGCCTTAGGAGTGATATAAAGGAAGCAAGAAACCCTGAGTGAACAAGCGCAAGCAAACAGATCAATTTAACCTAGGGGTACTCAACCCTTTTTTCTGCTGGGCCGCATATATATATATATATATATATATATATATATATATATATATATATGTCAGGCATTTCACGCGGGCCGCAACTTGAGGATAAATGGGGGAGGGGGAAGAGAAATGCTTTAAGATCAAGATAACATTGGAAATTTAAAATGTGGAAAATTGAACGGAAAAATAATCTCCAGTTTCGTTTTTAATTTTTTTTGCTTTATTTTGTTACTAACACTAAATTAAAAGCATTTAAGAAACACTCCTTCACAATTTATGCATCAGTAAACGGTTTCATATGATTACCAATTGTTATGGCTCACTCCATCGAATACTCAGGACTCAATCACAGCACAGTTTTTAGTGGACTGGTGTATATTTATTTCTTGCAACTTCTTACATTCATATCAGAATTGCTGAGCATGCGCAGTTCAGGCAGCGCTAGTTGCGCTTGCGCAAACATGCCTCCTGGCATTGCAATCTTACAACATTCAATAAGTTTCATGGCTTTTTACAATATTGTTATATTAAAATGTAACACTATTAAAATAATTATTTAAATCAGAAAGAATTCACTAAAATACACACAATACTAAAAGGTTAATTACATCAACTTAAAAATAAGTAAAATCTTGTAATACAAAAAGAAAGAAATTCATTTTCTCAGGGGCAAGATACAAATTTTAGAAATGTCTTTTGACTACACCATATTGAGTCTTGATTGTCACAACCCTAATTCGATTATCCTTTCCAGGAAATACCTCGATCAATCTGCCCATATGCCATTTATTGACTGCTAAGTTATCCTCTTTAATAAGGACTAAATCACCCACTCGAGCGTTATCCTTTTCAAATTTCCTTTTAGATCTCTGTTGAAGATTACTTAAGTAATTATTACTCCGCCTTTTCCATACAGACTGTGCACAATTTTTGTTAATCTCTGATATATGTTTAATCTATTTGTTTCTATATGTATTATATTTGGTTCACTAATGGAAGTAATTGATCTTCCAATTAAAAAATGTGCCCGGGTCAAAACCGACAAATCATCTATATCCGTTGACAGAGGGGTGAGAGGACGGGAATTCAAAATTCCCTCAATTTGAGTCATAATGGTTAGAAACTCTTCATAAGTAAATCTAGAATTGCCTGCCTCACGTTTAAAATGGAATTTAAAAGACTTTATGCCAGTTTCCCATAAGCCGCCAAAATTTGATGCTCTGGGAAGGAGCAAATTCCAATTTATATTTTCCTACATACATTACGTCCTCTAAGAGGCCAAAATCTCTGTCTTACGTGATATAGTAAGGCCTGTGGACCTAGATAGAAGTATTTTAGGTGAAAATGTTCTACAATTAAATTCGTTAATTTATGGTTACAAGATAATATTACAGGAAATTTGCATTCAAAGTTCAAATCACTATTACACAGTCTACCACCAACTCTCAAAAGACCATCTTGATCTAAAAAAAGGGATTTAAACTTTTTATAAGACTTTCTGCAGACAATCTATTATTTTCTTTCAAACTCGTTATATCCCTTTTGAACTCCTGTAGTTGCACAATCCTGATTAAGATGATCTCCGCTGGGTTTATTTCCTGAACATCTAAAGGTTCTCTCCTTTTTTCTCCTAGGCAATTTGCTATAAACCTAAAAATAAAACTTAACATTCGAATTATTTTAGTGTACTTATTACTTATATTTAACAGGTCAGTAAAAAAATGTGTGTGTGTGTGTTGACTTTGTTAGATTTAAATTAACACAGTGCTTTGCGTTACTTTTAAATTCTCAGTTAAATTCATCACTATCAGTCACTGATGAAAGGATATTCCTTTCCGGAAAATCTTTCGTCGCTAAAAACGTAGGTCCATTCCACCACAAAGAGTTGTTGTGAAGACTGGATGGGTCGATACCTCTTAATACGAGGTAAGCTGGGTTCTTTTCGAAGAAACATGATGCCACTGCTATGCGTTTGTCAGGTGTTGGATTGGAGCAACTCTATTTGCCGCGAAGGTTTTAAGCACAAGTTAGGCTTCTTCTGGATCCACGCCAAGACAATAGTCGGGTCACTCCACAGGTATACCGGGGGGTTCATTTGTAAGGCAATCTCAACTCTTTTCATCAGCTTTGCAAGAAGAACGGTGGCACACAGCCCGAGTCGTGGCATTGTGACATTCTTCACAGGTGCTACTTTGCTTTTACTTGTTACAAGCTTCACTGTTGTTGCGCCATCTGGTGATTGAGAACGGCAATATATCACTGCTTCGCAACATTTCTCTGAAGCATCAGCAAAACCGTGAAGTTCTACCCTTGTTGCTTCAGGTTGCACAATACATCTACCAATTCAGATACTGCTTACACTGTTGAAGTCCTCTAGGAAAAGATGCCATTCTTTGGCTCTCTCAGAAGGCAACTCGTCGATCCAGTCGATTTTAAGACTCCAAAGACTCTGCATGAAGATCTTGGCTCTTGCGGCCACTGGACCTAATATTCCTAATGGATCAAACAGTCAAGAAAGGACACATTTCTTGGTGAAGGAATCTTTTAACTCCACTGCGATTTTAAAAATAAAACAATCGTCTTGTAATTTCCAGGACACTCCTAACGTCTTGGTTTCAATTGGATTCTCGAACTCATAATCTCCGATGATGTTTGAAGCCAGTTCCGGATGACTACTACCCCGCTTGTGCAATTCCATTCCTCCCTTTTTCAAAATGCAGGAAAGTTGATTCTTCAAGGCCTTGGCTTCCATTAAAGACGCAGCGCCGCAAAGAACGTCGTCCATATAAAAGCTCTCTCTAAGAACAGGTGCAGCCAAAGGAAAGTTCTCTTCATCTTTCGATAACTGCAGTAAAGTTCTCGTTGCTAAAAAGGGTGCACTCACCGTGCCATATGTGACTGTTTTCATCTCAAAGGTTTTTACCGGATCCTCTGGACTTTCCTTCCACAAAATTCTAAGCAACGGCTGTTGGCTCTCATGCAGTGGCGCACACAAGGGGTGGGAGTCCGGACATGGCCCCCCAAAGCCCTTGATTTTTTCCCGATTAATTATAATTCTAAATACATAGTACGTAATATTTAATTATTTGTTATTAATGATTAATTTTATTAATTAATGCTAATTATTTATTCAATAATTAGTTTTTTACTGTATTTTGTTCCCGAAAATCGACAAAATCAAAAGGAGCATGATACAAGAATGGTGAACTTTCGACCCCGGACCCCCTCCCCCTTTAAAAATTCCTGTGTACGCCACTGCTCTCATGGGTGAGTATCATTCGGTACATCATCTTCACATCTGCCGTAAAGGCATAAGGACGCTCTCTAAATTTAATCATAATTGTAAACAGGTCATTTTGAACCAGTCCTCTATTGTATTGTATGGAATTCAACGATAACTCATTACTTGTAGGATTGGTAGCATTAAAAACTACCCTCAGCTTCGTTGTGCTCTTTTCTGGTCTAAGGATGCCATGGTGTGGCATATAATAGGCAATCTTCAGTTGTCATTCTCTTCGACAACCTCTTTCTTGTGACTAAGTTGGTCATACTCATGTATAAAGTCTCTATACAGCTTAAGGTACTGGAGATCTCTGATTAATCGAGTCCACGGTGCATTCAATCTTTTAGAGCGATGTCCCTCGACTCACCTAAACAATTTGCCTCGTTTTTAAGATTATTTTAAACACATACCGACCCTCCTCATCTCCAGAATGCGTTTTTAGGAAGTGATCTTCACAAAAAATTGTTTCTTCATTTATAGTTCTCTCTACCTCAACGTTTTTCAACTCCCAAATCATTTTTAAAGTCTGATTTAAATCTCCTTCATGTAATCCACAATGAAGCCGTGCTTCAGCATCTGCAAAACTATTGCTCCCTCAAGCCACGAACCCAAACATAGTATTTTCGAAAATAAGATTGGAATTTTCAGAACGAATTTGCCCACTACGCAATAATTCATAAAAACTTTCTGCACCCAATAAACAATCAGTGGGACCTGGCACATAAAAGGAATCATCTGCTAAATTTATATTTTCAGGAATTAATCCTTTCACATTTAGATTTTTAACGAGTTAAATCAGTAATTTTATCTACAACTAACATTTTTATTCTCTCTTTATAACTACCATCGGAGTTCGAGATTTCCGTAGTTACGCAATTTTTAACACATACAGAGGAGTCATTTAAACACGTGACCAGAATATTTACTTTTTCTTTTCTTAATCCTAATTTTTCTATGATTTTTTTCGTAATTACATTTGTCATAGACCCGACGTCAAGCAGACCTCTTACTTTCCTTTTCTCGTTATATGAATCTTTTACAAAACACTTCACGGAACTAAAAAACACACTAGTGCTTTCCTTTTTTGATTAATTGCAAACACGGCGTTACTGTCTTTCCCCGAAACTTCTTCAGGGGAAAAGCAGTAGGATTAAACACTCGCGCTTCCGCATTTAACCTTGACTCGGTTGATGGATGGAAAGCATTCGACTTACTATGACTCGTTTGAAAATTCGTATTTTGTTTTGGGAACTGTAACGAGACATGGTGCCTCTTAGCGCATAATTTACAAGGTTTCGCTTTGCACTTTGACGCCGTACAACAGGGGTGGGCAGACTTTTCCAGGCAACGGTCCACTTCTAATTTTTTCAAAGTGTCGCGGTCCACCCAGTGACAGAAGAGTCTTGAACTAAAAGAAGGGTCTACAATGTTTATTATTTAAGGTGTTTGTTGGCCCAAAAGTAAATTAAACCACATGAATATCAGAACACTTCAGCGGTATTTATTACTTGCTCCCAACTGCTTAGCATGACCATTTGGTCGAAAAAACTATTGCTATATTTCCTTCCTTTGAGAAAAAAGTTTATTGCTTTTCTTTCTTCGGCAAATTCCATGTCCTCATCATTACAGCAAAATAGTAGAAAAATATAGCTAAAAAAGTGTATAAAAAGAAAACGACAATTGAAATTACCAAATTTATTGGAATATAAGCCAACCTTTTTTCTAATGTTTTTGATACTAAAAATCGAGTGCGGCTTCGAATCGAAGACGGAAAAATTCATTGGATGGGGGAAATTGAGCATGATACTGACGGTTAGAGCAAATAGATTCAAGCAATTATTTAAAAATTATTAATAATTTAAAAAATAAATTAATTATTCATTTAATAAATTAATTATACATTTCTTATTAGTCCCCATTTAATTTTTTAAAAATTTTTTGTAAGTATCGGAGTTTGACAAATTTTATTTAACACTACTTTTTGTATTTTAACAAAAGCATGTAGAGAGTTTGAGGTGTAGCTTAAGTTTAAAAAAATACGGTAATTGCTATTAACAGATTGGTAATATTTTGAAGATCGTGTCTCCTTACGTCATTTAAAAACAAAAGTTTTCATTTCATAAGCTCTCTTACTAAATATCTTTGATCTAATAACTGAATCAAAAGGCATTTTGTTTGATTTGCTGAAATACAACCCTGCGATAAGAGGGGTTTTTTGTTACGTTTTCTTTTTAAACTTAAAATACTACTCTCACAGAGACACAGCAACTCAGACCTAGAATCTAATACAATTCTAGGGAGATAAAAAATTCATAACTGTTATTATTATTGAAATTGCAGAAAGGAAGACACTATTCACTCTTTATCGAGGCATCAAAAAATATTTTCTGATCATTTGTTAGGGCTTCGAATGTGCTGGCATCGTTAGAGTTCCCTCCCCCACTTATGTGTTTTCATCTTCATCTAGCGAAGTCGTAAATAAACTACTTCTGTTAAGCTTTTTTTTCACGTAAAAGTAATAAGATATTTGGAAAAGCACAGATGGCATTTTAAAGGATGTATTCTTAATTATATTCATCGTTGAAAATACTGATTCACACAAGTAGGTAGAGCCAAAGAACAATGTTAAATGGAATGCAACCTTTTTTAAATTAGGATACTTTGCTTCGTCCATTAGATTCCAAAAGTTATTCTTAGGTTCTGAGCTACGTGCTTTTAAAATTATGTCATTTTGAAAGAGAAGAACTTCGTTTTCCTCAAGAGATAAAGAGAATATAGGGCTTATGTTTCTTGTTATGTCGTTCACATGAATATTGCCAAATGGGTAACACATGAAGGTAACAATTGGTTGCAGTCTAGTGAATTCTTGAAAACGTCTCTCAAATTCTGAGTGAAGTTTTAGTATTTCATCATAATATTTTTCTTTATTTAATGTATTCTCGTTTTTAGACAATTCGTCAGAAATATTTTTGAAATATTTTAGTTCATTCTTCATTAGCTGGAAAGATAATAGCTGTAACTTGTTTTTGAAAGTATTAACATATCCTATCAGTTCTACTATTGTTTGATTTTTTCCTTGCAATTGTAAGTTTAATTCATTAAGATGGCTTGTTATATCAAAAAAGCTAAATCCATCAACCAAATTTTATCACTTAGTTCAATGTATGTTTCATCTTTTGATTCCAAAAAATCTTTTACCTCTTGTAGTCGGTCCCTGAATATTTGTAAAAATATACCCCGACTTAGCCAATGGACATCAGCATATAACAATTCCCCGTAATCACATTCGTTTTCTTCTAGTTGGGCTCGAAACATTCTTCTCTGAAGACTTCTTCCTCGAATTGAGTTCACAATTTTCATGCAGATTCCCATAACATGACGCATGTTGAGAATTTTGCAACACAGGGCCTGTTGGTTAATAATGCAATGATAAGAAAGGAAATGCGGAAAGTCATCGTCTCTCATACACATAGCCAAAAATCCATTGACTGTGCCGTTCATAGATGGTGGTGGCCGCGGTAGCCGAGTGGTATAGGTATCGGACCGTGACTTGCTTTGTCACGGGTTCGAACCCTGTACCACTAAAGACCCGCCGGGTAGGGCAGCGATGCACGTTAAATCTGTCGAGAGCTGAAACGTCCTCCCGTAGGTGTGGTGTGGTAGTTAGGAGAGGGGGGTGCCAGCTCAGGTGTCGTCCACGTCACTTGACCATGGTTCAAAATTACGTGGTCCGTCGCCAAAAGCCCTCGTGTAGCTGAACAGTGCGACGTTAATATTCAATCAATCAATCAATTCATAGATGGTGCCCCATCAGTTGTCATCGATACAACTTTATAAATTGGAATATTTTTCTCTTCTATGTATTTTTTGAAGGCACAGTAAACATCTTCGCCTCTTGTTTTCTTCTTTAGGGGTAATATTGTCATTAACTCTTCTTTTATACTCATATCTTGAAAAACCATTCTTACAAAGATACTAAGTTGAGAAATATCAACCACGTCCACAGATTCGTCAAACTGCAAAGAGAAGCAAATGCAATTTATGATATCTTCGATCAGCTGATCAGCCAGATCGAATTCATCATTTTTATGCGGCGTGTGACAGTCTACGCGAAAGTTGAATATCTTTAATTGCAGAAATAATTTCAGTTTTATTCTAGAATGAATCAAATAATGAGTCACTGGCTTCCAGAGAAACGCTTTTTTTATTACTTCTCCATCTGCGAAAGGTTTCTTATGTTTTGCTAACAGATGACTAACACGAAGAGATGCAACAGTTGCAGCTTTAGATAAAGTATTGGATTTAACATAAGATGACTGTTGTCCGATTAATTGCGATTTAAATTCTTTTAATTTTTGTTTACGCAATTCGCTTTTTATAGGAAAGGTGTATCAAAATTTCCATGCATAGTTTTGAAATGTCTTTCAACGTTTCCTTTTTTTGGAAGTTCCACACTTTCATGACATATATAGCACACACATTTTGCATTCACCATCGTAAAGAAAAACTGTTCTTTCACTCTGTATTAAAATTGTAAGTTTTCTTTTTTTAACACTTCTTTCCGACATTATATGTGTCTTTTGATATATGACAGACTACTATTTTAACTATAAAAAAACATACAACCTTCGAATTTAATGTTTGAACAACTATGAACGATTGCTGGATCACGGAGCGTGGACGTTTTCAAAGCTACGTATAAAAAAGGAACTAATGAATTTGTAACTGACTGATGTATTAAACACGTTAGCTGCTGGTGCCACGCCATCATGGGACGTAACGTAAACACAAGTACCTAATCACTAGTTATCGTAAAAAGGGCTGATCAACGTTTATTTTCTCCTTTAGTCTGCGTGTGGGGGGGGAGTACATTTCTACTGCAGACACCGTGTTGATCGCATCTCCCCCTTTATAATCACAGAAAATGTGTTAAGCGTCTTAGTGAGCTTCCAGTAATGGAAAATGTGTCGTCTACACTTAGCCGCATGGATTGTGAAAAGCCGATTCTCCAATCTAACTGGCGCCGGTGTTCCATAAATATATATTTCTATTAATATGCGCATTTAGGTCTTATTTAAAGGCGGTCACCTCAAAATGTCTTGGCGGTCCACCGGTCGATCGCGATCGACTTAATGCCCACCCCGGCAGTACAACCTACTCTTAAACACAGAAAACATAGTCGCTGTTTTTTAACCATCTCTATTCTATCATTTATGGAAAGCTGTTTAAATTTTGCACAAAAAGGAATAGCATGATTTTCACAGCAATATGAACATTTTGTTTCATTGACATCGGACAAAAAAACACTAGTTACACCTTTTTATCCCTTTCTGTCGACGCCACTCTTAAAGAATTTACTTTGTCGGAAACCCGTATTTATTTCACATTTCTACTTGAAACTTGAGATGACATAAACAAATCCAATTCACGACCCAGCTTATCTGGTGTGTACCAATTTTCGCACATTTTTAAATTAATATAACTGGTCAGTTCTTGATCAAGAGAATTAATTATCTGATCGGCAACAATTAACGGGCATAACTCATTAAACTCATTAACGTTTCTTAATTTACAATAATAATCAAACACTGCTCAATTCTAGAAGCAAACTGAACATAATTCTCATTCGGTAGTTTTTGGGACCTTCAAAACTGATTAAGCAATACTCGAGGTGTTGGTTGAAATTGTTTTAGCACTAACTGTTTGATTTTTTCATAATCCCCCCAGTTCCTCTTGTTTAACATAAATCATTAAATTTCCCACTTTTTCTCTCAATATATTCAATAAAATCTCTGCTTTAAATTTATCCTCCACATTTTTATTAAAAAGCTTTTTCTAACGATTGAAAAAATAAGTTATAGGCTTCTGTATTAGAAGGGACAGGTATTGCTAGAGTTTTAATACTTTTAATTAAGTTTTCAATATCAGATGGGACAGATTCGAAATAATCACTTTTCTCTTGCGCAGGGGACAATTTACATTTAGCATTAGTTAACTCAAGCTCTTTTCTTTAACTGTTCTAATTTAATTTTTTCGAATTCAATCTTGGCCTTTTCTGACTCTAATTTAAATTTTTCTTGTTCAATTTTAGCGGCCTTTTCGGCCAAAACACCATCAATTACACTTTGCAGAAACTCCTTATCAGTTTCAAACTACTCTCAATGAAATTTTTTAATACTATAATTTTTGGATTCTGGGTTATGTCTAATCCCAGCTCCTCGGCGACCAGCAAAAGCTCGTCCTTTTTAAGACTTTTAATTGTCGACATTTTAACACATAACATTAATTTGATATCAAAATAAGAAGCAAGGAAATCGCTCTTACTTCGACTGATGAATTAAGCTGGACTCTTAAGACACAGAATACTTCGAAAACTCAGTTTTCCCTCAGTTCACTTTTTGGTACCAATGTTATGGCTCACTCCGTCGAATACTCAGGACTCAATCACAACACAGTTTTTAGTGGACTGGTGTATATTTATTTCTCGCAACTTCTTACATTCATATCAGAATTGATGGACATGCGCAGTTTAGGCAGCACTGTTGCGCTTGCGCAAACACCAATAATAATATAACAAACTTCATAGGTTATCATTGTTACCGCTATGATATTACCACTGACAAAACACTTTGTTGTTGTTGCAAGGATTATTCAAGAAAAAGCTTATTTATCACCTCTTGAAATACAGCACTTTCGAGACAAATCAAACAATTACGGATCTATGTTTGTTTTTCCCTACAAAATAGTCAACTTTCCAATCGTCTTGAAACGATATATTTTCTTCGAATAGTTAAAAATTAATTCTACCCACTGTTCATTCTTCTGTTCTCTGTTATCACTAACCGTAACTGTTCCAAATGGAAAAAAAATATCAATTTGTACCCGTACAACACCGACAAAAAAACGCAAACATGATATACTTGATTTCTTGACAAAGAATTTCCCACCAAATTTTAATAAAATGTTCTTAAATATGTGAATTTCTCAGAGCCATGACCGAGGCACTTAAAAAGACTCGGCGGGCAACATGCGGCCCGCGGGTCGCAGTTTGAGTATCGCTGATTTAGCCAAATCAAACCCAGCCTGCAAATTCCCAATCCACCAATTTAGTTTCGTGGCAAAACTATGTTCCTAACTCAAGTTGAGTAAAAATCTTAAATCTCACTTTAATAACGCTGCAACTGATTTTCCGCTCCTTCTGCTTTTACAATTACCAAACTCTGACTTTATATATTCTAATTTTAATACTACAACTTCTTGAGAGGGATGGCTGTGAATTAAACGTAAATGCTAGCCCAAAGATTCCCCAAGAGGATTAGTATGAAGGTCGCGTAAAGACCCGTCACACATTCATTTGTTAAACAATTTCTTTTCGGACTCGAAATATTGTTCTTATGAGGAAAGATGTTTTTCTTAGACATGTAGAAACAAAAGCGGAAAGCAGAGTACGTGAAATATTTTTTCTCTTCAAATAATTAAATCACTTCGGCAATAACATTTAATAATTTACAAAATAGCTATAAATTTATCTTTAGAGTCATCATTCAGATTTTTTTGTAATTCCGAAAAGGTCTATATTTCTGAAAATGTTTGTCAAATACGGTTCATTACACATTTATCAACTTCCATCCCTTTAAAAATTAACAGATTTGTAGAATAGTGCAGAGCGCCACTGAAAATTGTACCCGTGACACATGTGGCACGCGTGCCATAGGTTGTCGACCACTGTTCTAATGCTTACATACATCCTAAAATGTGTGTGCGTGTGTGTACCCAACTTTCTTTACATTCTTTTTTACACAAATTTCAAATTACATTGTTAAAAAAAATCACTTATACAGTTTTCTGCAATTTTACACAATTTTAAAACTAAATATAGTTCTTTATCTTATATTACGATTTTTGGATAACATACATGTGTGTGTGTGGAATGTATCCCTAATTTTATTTTGAAACTTATCTCTTTTACACGAATTTCTGTAAGAAACGTATCCGTAGTATAAGTTGGGTGTACAGGTGCATCATTTCAATTCGTAAGTAAATTTTCTTCAAGATCATTTTTACTTGCACCCACAAATAAAGAATTGGGAATCATTTTAGAGAAGTATAATATGTGATTTTCCGTGTATTTCTAGATAGAAGTTTATACGTAGATTATTTTACAATCAAAATACAGTCGAACCTCTATATTGCGAATTTTTCTATGTAGCGAACTTTTTCGTGAAACCTTGAACATTTCACGATTTTCTTCGTAAAATCGTCTGGAAAAAATTTCGAAAAAATCTTGAAAAAATTTCGAGTTATTCTTTCTTTAACACATTTTATGGTGCTCAAAAATCTTGAAATGGTTTTATTAGATCCTAACTCGCCGAGAGCAATAGAGTTCTGGATATTTCATATAAGAAGTGCAATCCTTAACCCCAATGCCTAGTTCACTAGAAACATCTTCGATACACTCTTTCATCCTCAGGGGAGTTGTGTCATGTCACTGTGTTCTAATTTTAAAATAATGTATGTGTTAGATTTGTAAGTTCATTTAATAGTAAAATGATTGGCTTACCTTTTTTCCCGGAAAGCTAAGTTTAAATAAACTCACCAACATTAATTCTGAAAATGAGAAACAATAGATGACTCCTTTTGGGGATTTTCTTGAGATTTATTCGACTTGAATTCACACCACAAAATTAACCATCTTTATTCGATTTCAGAACAGACTCAATCGCCTAAAATGGCGTTACAGAAAACAGATACATATTTTTTAAAGTCTTTGTCGTGGCGCCCTCTGTTGACGGTAGTTGTAAACATACTCCCCCGCCTGGACTATCAGTTCAGTCTTCAGTTGGCAGTAGGCAACACTTCGTAATAGGACGTCTGAATTGTCCTCGTTGGGTCTTGACATCCACGACTCAAACAGCACCATCGTCTCCTGGAAATACTTGAACAACTCTGCCTAGGCTCCATTGCAGAGGTGGGAGATTGTCCTCCTTCACAAGGACCATATCGTTGACTTTCAGGTTTCGTCTTGGTTTATTCCACTTGGTTCTTTGTTGTAATTGATTTAGGTACTCCAGGTGCCATCTCCTCCAGAACTGACTTCGGAGATGTTGAATTAAATTCCATCGCTTCTTTAAGCACGCTGGTTGTGAAGGGACCTCTTCTGGAAAAGAAGCCATTGGAGCACCAATCAAGAAATGTCCTGGCGTAAGAGGTTGCAGGTCTTGAGGGTCATTAGACAGAGGAGTTAGAGGCCTTGAGTTTAAGCATGCTTCAATCTGCGTTACCAATGTCACAAGTTCTTCAAAGTTCAGAACAGCTGATTTCATTGTTTTAATTAGAAGCTGCTTGGTCGACTTGATGCCAGCTTCCCAGAGTCCGCCGATGTGAGCTGCCGTGGAGGTATGAAGTGCCATGTAATGGATTCTTGAGTTACAAAGTTCTGCACTTCAACAGATTTGATTAGCTTTAACTGTTCCTTTAAATATGAAGAGGCTCCTTTGAAGTTAGTTGCATTGTCGGAAAACATGTTGGTTGGTTTTCCTCGTCTGGATATGAAGCGCCGGAATGCTGCCAAAAGGCATCTGCTGAGAGGTCCGAAACAACCTCAAGGTGCACAGCCTTTGTGGCCATGCAAATGAAGAGTGCTAGGTAGGATTTTAATTTTACTTTGCTTCGAGAAACGTTGGGTTTGGTGATGAATGGTCCTCCAAAGTCGATGCCAACGTTTAAAAACGCTCTGCCAGCACTGAGCCTATTTGCAGGCAAATTCCCCATGAGCTGCTCACCCGATTTAGCTTTGAAGCGAAAGCAGGTTTGGCACTTGGATAAAAGTCTTCCGACTACTTCTCTGCCAGAAGGAATCCAGAATTTCTGTCGAATGCAGCATAAGGTAAGTTGAGGTCCACTGTGCAAATTGATATGATGAAAATGCTGAATGACCAGATTAGTGAGGTGATGGCTCTTAGGAAGGAGAATTGGGTGTTTTTGAATTGGACTCAGGCTCGAATTTTTAATCTTCCTCCAACATTGATTATTCCATCGGTGTCCAGAAAAATACCTAGAGGCAGAAGCTCGCTGCTGTTGGGAAGAGGATGTTTCTTCTTTAAGAGTTGAATTTCGGAATGAAACTGTGATTCTTGTACAGTTTGAATAACTATCTTGGTAGCATCATCTACCTCTTTTGATGTTAGCACACCAGTAGCTCTAGATGATCTGCAATTTTTGATGTATCTTTTACACCACGCTATGACTCGAATTAAACGTGAGAAGGATGAATACTTAGCTATGATTTCCAATAAATAGCTGCCTTGACTTGATGTTGAGACATTAGTAAGAACGGTGGATGATTTCTCCTCACATTTCACGTCTTCTTCACAGGAAGTCGACAAATCAATTGATGGAAAGTGTAAAGAATCCTGACTTAGCCACTGTGGCCCAGACCACCACAGTTTATGAACTTTTAGCTTGGAGCTGCAATACCTCGTGAAGCACAATCGGCAGGATTTTCTTGACTCTTCACATGATGCCAGGATGCTTCAGAAGTCATTTTTTGAATTCTTGAGATACGATTGGCAACAAAGATTTTCCATCTGCTGGGAGATGATTTTAGCCAATCAAAACAATTTGGGAGTCTGAGAAAAGAAATGACTTATCGATTTGAATTACTTTTCTCAGAGATTCTAACACAACAACGTAGAGTTCAGAAAGAAGCAGAGCTGCCAAAAGTTCGAGTCTGGGCAAGGTTATCGATTTTACAGGAGCTACTCTTGTCTTAGATGTTATCATTGAAACATGGACTTTTCCGGTAACCAGCTCAGTTCTTAAGTAGAAAACAGCAGCGTATGCACGCTGGGAGGCATCACAAAAACCTATAAGAAGAACTCGCTTTGCTGTAGCGTCTTCTGCAAGGTATCTTGGAATCTGAATCTCTGCTAGGTGCTTCATTTGATTCTTGAATTGCGTCCATGATTCGAAAAATGCAGTCTGTGACAGGATCATCCCAAGAGATGTTTTCTTTCCAGATATCTTGCATCAGGATCTTCAACTGAATTGTCGTTGGGGACAGGAATCCCAAAGGATCATAAATCTTGGCGATGGTGGATAAGAGTTGCCGTTTGGTTGGCCTAACTTCATTTGGTGGACTTATGTTGATTCTGAATGTGTCTTCCTTGGAATTCCATATGATTCCCAAGATTTTCATCAAATGATCCTCTTCTATGTGCAGAGATCCCGAAGAACTTCGTAATTCTGTAGGTAATGATTCCAGCACAGATGATTCATTGGACGCCCATTTTCGAATCGGGAAACCTCCTTTCTTCATGAGTTCGATTACTTGACTTACTAATTTCTTGGCGTCTTCTTTCGAATTTGTTCCTGTTATAAGATCATCTACATAGAAGTCCTCTAGAGCAACTTTAGATGCCTCTGGAAACTTCTTGATTTCTTCTTCAGCTAGCTGCTGAATTGTTCTAATGGACAAATATGGAGCACAAGCTGTCCCATATGTTACAGTGAGTAATCGATACTCTTTTAACGATTCTTCAGGTATCTCCCTCCAGAATATTCGTTGAAATTCTACATCATCTTCATTAACTAGAATTTGCCTAAACATCTTTTCTATATCGCCTGTTAAAGCAATCCTGTGACATCTGAATTTTAATAGAATATTAAATAGTTCATTTTGTAACTTGGGGCCTGTATGAAGAATGTCATTTAAGGATAAGTTCGAATCAGTTTTGGCAGAAGCATCAAAGACTACCCGTAACTTTGTAGTCTCGCTCTGTTCCCTAACAACTCCAAAATGGGGTAAATAAAAACACTTAGAAGATGGTTTCGAAAGTTCTGAATTCGGGACAAGTTGCATATGGCCTAGATGTTCATAATCTTGCATGAATTTTACATATCTATCTCTTAACTCTGGATTGGCCTGAAGGCGCTTCTCCAACGAGAAGAATCGTCTCTTGGCTTGGACTTTAGAATCACCCAATGCATTGTCGTTTTTGAAAGGAAGACTTACAACATATCTACCATCACGATTTCTCCTTGTGTGATCGAGGTAGAATTTTTCGACTCTTTGATCTTCTTCTGAGAGGTTACTAGCATCTGGAATTGACTCAACTTCCCAGAATTTGGCTATTTGATTTTGTAAGTCAAGCAATGCATGGCAATTGATTAAAGACATGACCTTCTTTTCGCTCTGACAGGCTGTGGAAACTTTTCCAGAAAGCAACCAGCCTAACTTGGAGTTTAGAGCAGATGGTTGATTTTTAGTCCCAGATATTTTTCCATACAGAATTAAATCAAAGAATACATCAGCTCCCAGAATCATATCGACAGGTCGACTAATATAAAACGAAGGATCAGCCAACTGTAGTCCATTAATGTGAGGCCAATCGAATTTTGAAACTATGAAGTTAGGCAAATTACAAGTGAGTTCCTTTACTACTAAAGCATTTACGGCAAAGATATCCTGACTAAAATGAGGAGAAAGTTGAAGTTCTACTCGTTTAGTAGCATAGGCAGCAACTTTGTTATCTAAACCAAAATAGTATTTTCTGACTCATAAAATGGAAGGTTTAAATTTTTTGAGCATGATTCTGTAATTAGAGAGGTCTGAGACCCGCCATCAATCAAGGCTCGACAGTTTACATACTGTCCTTGACTATTCTTAACTCTAACAATGGCTGTAGAGAGCAAAATTGAATTGGAATAATTCATTTGTCCTGCAAGGCAAAACTGTTCCTGAGATGTAGCCAATGGCTGAACTACATTCTGGTCACTAGTAGCAGCTAGATTTTGGTTTGAATTACTAACAGGGATTTCTCTAGGACTACTTTGGAACTGGTGAAGTACGGTGTGATGCCTTTGCTTGCAAGCACGACAAGAAGTTGTAAATTTGCATGAGGAAACATTATGATTCCCTCGCAGACAATTAAAGCATAACTTTGACTTTTTAACAAAATTCCAGCGATTATTTATATTCATCTTTAAAAACTTTTCACATCTATGTAATGAATGAGAGGAAAAACAAAGTTTACATGAGTCATCTGACTCTACAGTAGTTTTAAGTGAATAAGGCTTGTGAGATACTTTATTTGATTTTTCGTTGAGTGGTGTAATTTTGATACCTTGAAGACTTCTGGCCTGCTTTTCAAGAAATGAAAGAAATTTATTTAATGAAGGAAAATTTTTATCTTCAAGGGTTAATTCCCATTTGACTTTGATAGAATCTTCCAACTTATCTTGAAGAGAAAATACTAATAGAAAGTTCTACCAATTGATTGCATTCTAATCCTAATGTTTTAAAATTTCTGAGTACTTCATTACAAACGTCTATCATGGCCCAAATTGATTCTGAAGTGGGTTTAACATTTCTTAGAGAGAAGAACCTTTTGCATTGGGAAAATGCCAATTCTCTCTGATTATCATACCGATTCAACAGTGTTTCCCATGCTTGTTTATAATTTTCATGAGTTATTGCGAATCCTTTTATTAATCTAGAAGCATCTGAAGTGACAGCATTTTGTAAATATTGCAATTTTTGAATATCTGTTAAAGATTCATTAGAATCAATTGAACTAGAGAATATAGATTTAAAACTCAACCAAGAGTTGAAGTCACCTGCAAATTGTGGAAGATCATATTTAGGAAGATTTATGTTAGAATAAGCATTCACTTTCGATTTATTTTCTTCGAATTGTAGTTTGCTATTAATACTAGTCAAATATGACTCAATTTTTTCTAATGCCAAATCAGCCAAATCTTTAGAATTAGTAAAGTTTTCATATTCCACATCTTCCACAAATTCTTCCAAAACAGAAAACTCATAATAATTGTCTTCTAATCTTTCTAGACATTTTAATATATTACATTTTAAGGCAAAAACTCTCTGAATATTATCAGATTCTATAACATTATCAACATTTTCAGAATACCTTTTTGATTTCTTTTATCTGAGTTTGGAACACTAATGGTATTTTTTACTTTTTCCTTTAGTAGGAGCCATCTTTTAAATAATAACTCAATGCAACTATAAAACTCAAATACAGCTTTTCAGAATTAGTTACTATAAATATACAGTCACTCAGAATAATAAACAAAATCTTCGAATTTACTAATTCAGATTTCATTTCGAATTCACAAATAATAATAATAATAATTTTCGAATTAATTGACATACGTTTCTTGACTCAAATAATAGAATAATAAACACATCAAAAGATTAAGAATTCTTTCAGACGAATTTCATTTTCAGAATACATCTAGTTTCGATTATATAAGATCATTATCGTTTTCGATTCTAGTAAGAATGATAAACATTCTACTTTCCAGGAAATGATCTACTGAATTAAACTTGATTTATGACGCATACATCAACAATGAATAAACATTCCTCACTGGTGGCTCCATGTTAGATTTGTAAGTTCATTTAATAGTAAAATGATTGGCTTACCTTTTTTCCCGAAAGCTAAGTTTAAATAAACTCACCAACATTAATTCTGAAAATGAGAAACAATAGATGACTCCTTTTGGGGATTTTCTTGAGATTTATTCGACTTGAATTCACACCACAAAATTAACCATCTTTATTCGATTTCAGAACAGACTCAATCGCCTAAAATGCCGTTACAGAAAACAGATACATATTTTTTAAAGTCTTTGTCGTGGCGCCCTCTGTTGACGGTAGTTGCATTCTTTTTCATGTTTTCCTTGCAGTTTTTTTTTTTGTTGGGTAAGATGTATAAAATAAACATTTATTAATTTAAAAAAAGGTGTGAATAATTACTTTTTTGACTATATAGTGCTTATGAATTTAAAATTTGTTTTATTCGGTGTTTATAGTATATTAAAAGATGAACCTGTATATAATGAATTTTCCATATAACGAACTTTTTCCGGGATTTAGCAACTTCGTTATATAGAGGTCCGACAGTATTTTCGAAAAAACCCTCAAAATATTCTTCATTGCAACAAAAAAAAAAAGGGTTAAGAATTCGATTATAATTTATGCTAATTTGATGGACTGAGTGCTTTTTAACGCCTCACAATAGAACAACAAGAGGGCTATTGGCGACGGACCTTGCAACTTTTACAGTCATGTGACGACTATCACCCCTCTCCAAACTTCCACACCACATCAACGGAAGAATTTTGAGCCTAGACAGATTTAACACGCACTACTCCCTCTACATGACAGGTTTTTTGTTCCACAAGAGTTCACGACCAAAAGCACTCTGCTACCGTTGCCATATTCAGTTGTAAACTTTTTAGTACAGCCTGTGTTATTTTAACATCCAACAGATGGCACTGTATTTAAAAAAAGGAATATTGTCACTGGTGTGCCACCTATATAGCAGGTATATAAAAATGTGAGCATATTCAGGACAAAGTTGTGCCCAAATTTCAAATCAATCGGTGTAGAATTTACGGAGATTTAAGTTTATAAGCAAACGAGCATTTAAACTTTTATTTATATAGATAACCACCGTCGCCCGCTTCGCTGGGTATTTCATGATTTTTACATGAATATAAACTGTGATATACAGATTATTGATACCTTAGCATTAACAATTTTATTGTAAAGAAAATATTCTTATAACTAGCGTCTTGATTTTAAAAGGACAGGACGCCTAAATAATAATTTCTAAAATTGAAGTGGAACACTCTCGTAAGACTCCTCTCCTCACCCCAAGTGTATCTCTGAGAAAACCCATTTTAAGTAGATCTCTACTTGATAAAAATAACATGATTGCCAAACTTCAAGTTCAAATCTAATACTTCAAAAACGGAAGTTTTTTTTTCTTTTGATAATAAGCTCCAGTAACGACCTTTGAGAGTCGATTTACGAAAGACGCATCCAACAAAACCGTTCAATTCACCAACAGAAACATGTGTACTACATTAATGTAGAAGTAGCTCTCGAAATCGGGAATTTTGTTTATCAATACGTCGCAAAAGATTCCTGCTCCCTTATAGGAATCAATTTCCATAAAATCCTTTCTTAGCGGAATTCCAGTCAACAAAAGTAACATGCGTGAAAAATTTCATCAAAGTAAGTTTTAATTCTATTACGGAAATTTTTTTACTAATAGATCCTAGAAACTCTCCGCTCCCCCCATAGGAGTCAACTTCATTAAATCCGATCTATATTCAGCAAAAGAAACTTGCCTACAAAATTTGAAATCTGCACGGCTAACATTTAAAAAATGGGAATATTGATCTGTAACGCTTCTTATCCCCTAGCAGCGACCCATCGGCTCGATTCTCAAAACATATTTTGAAGTGGATCTCTATTTCCTAAAAGAACGAGCTTATCAAATTTCTAGCCTGTACGTCTAATAGCTCAAATATTTAAACGTTTACCAATAATTCCGCTTAGGAGTTAATTTCACAAAAAAACCTTTTGTAGAGGACCTCTAATTACTGCAAGGAATGTGCCAACCAAATTTCAAGTTTGTAGATCTAATAGTTCAAAAACAGGAATATGTATCGCTAACGCCCCTTAGGTGTCAATTTTCGCAAACCTTTTCTAACGCACCTCTACTCCATGAAAGGAACGCGCCAACCAAATTTCAAGTTTGTAGGCCTAATTGCTCAAAACCAGAATAATTATCAATAATGCCCCTTAAGCCCTTGCAATGCCCCTTTTTCGCAAAATTCGTTCTTCGCAGACCTCTACTTTATGAAATGAACGTGCCTACAAAATTTCAATTTTGTATTTCTAATAGTTCAAAAACGGGAGCATTTATCTCTAACGCCTCTTAAGCCCGTCCAACGCCCCTTAGTTGTCAATTTTCGCAAAACGCTTTTTGTCACGAATCTCTACTCGATGAAAGCAACGTGTATACCAGTGGCGTAACGTACACCTCCGCATTGTGTGTGTGGGGCAAAAGTCCGACTTATGCCAAGTACGTATCCTATGTAAGCTTTGGCTTGGGGTACAAAACTTGACTTTGGAGGGGGGTGGGTGGCTATCATTCTCTGTTACGCCACTAGTGTCTACCAAATTTGAAGGCTAATAGTTCGAAAATGGGAATATTTCTCCCAAACGCCCCTTAAGCTACCGCAACGCCTCTCTTGGGGTCAATTTTACTAACTCAAAAACCTTCGTGGGCATGCGCCCAACAATTCCCTTAAGTTTCACCGCAATAGGACGAACGCATAAGAGACATACGGACACAAACATTCATTTTTATTTATATAGATTAAAACGGGTGGGCAGACTTTTCCAGGGTACGGGCTACTTCTAATTTTTTCAAGATGTTGCGGTCCCCCCAGAGTCAGTAGCGCACACAAGGGTGGGGGAAGGGGTAAACGGGTATGGACCCTACCTCATAGCTCTTGATTTTTTTCCCGATTCATTATAATCCCATGTATATAGTACGTATAAAAGGTAATTAAGTATTTGTTATGAATAATTTTTATTTATTTATTAGTGTTAATCATTTACTCAGTAGTTTATTTTTTGCTGGTTTTGTTCTCGACACTCGACAAAATCAAAAAAATAGTTTTGGCTTCGTATTGGGCTATGATACGAGAATGGTAGACCTTCAACGCCCGACCCACCCTGAAAAATTCTTGTGCGCGCTACTGTCCAATGGCGTAGGTGTAGTAATGTATAAGGAAAAGGTTATTATCATAACTTAATTATAAGTACGGAATATGTGCTTACCTACAGGACTACACTAAAAAAAACCACTTTTACAACCGCGTTTAAAACAAAACGCAAGACACAAATTTAATAATAATAGCCACTCATATAATTATATCAAATGATGTATTTATTAGGAAGCAAGTGAAACATTTTTATCTAAAGTTAGTTTTCGTTGATGTAGTTAGTATAGTCTTAGTCTGCGTACTGTCAGCCAATCTTGAATTTTCCGTACAGCAAAATTACTAACTAGTAAAATCTTCGGGCGGTCACCCGAAATTGCCTTGACGGTCCACCGGTCGATCGCGATCGACGAAATGTTTACCCCGGGATTAAAACAATATTTTTGATCTATGTAATTTTTCTATTATTTTACTTCCAGTAAAAGCTATACTAAATAAAATTTCTGTCGCTAGATCTTATTCTTTTTTCAGACTGCAAAAATGCACTATTTTCAAAATTGTGTGGGTTATTATTATTTTTTAAGTTTTTGTTTATTGAACTAAAATGGTATAATGAAAAATAATATCTCCAGTATGAACTAGAATTTTTGCGGAATTAATATTTGAAATCCTTAGTGGTAATAACTGTTCTGGTTTCAAACCCAAACAGATTTTTGAAATCTCTATTCTCCGGATGAACAGTGGCGGAAAATTTCAAGAACTCCACCATTGTCAACAACATTCCACACTACTCCCCACCATGCTGTACTTAAAAGAACACCCACATAATAACTCTTAATGAATCTCGTGAATATTCGGGAGGAAAACGCGTGTCAGGTTCTTGTGTTCGGAACGAATTTAGAATGCTGAAGTAGTGTTGCTCTCAAGAAGCCTACTTGAAGAGCTATTTTTGCTTAACTTGGCTGCTTCCCACACTTATCGACATAAAAAATGTCACTAACCCGAACGGACGACAGCTAATGAGAAAAACAAGAAACACGGGACTGCGGTTTTTTAAATTTCTGAGAATTGATTGAACATCTTGGAAGAAATAACGTTCTGTCTCAAATTAAACAATTCCCGTATTGTATTCTCTAATGCAGTAGTCTTCAAAATTTTTAAACTCTTGAAACCCTTCGAAACATAAGGTGTTAGGTTAGGTGACCAACCGTCCTACTTTTATAGGTTCTGTCCTTCCTCGAAAAGTGTCTTCCTTTTCAATATTTTAAAACTGATCTGTTTATCTCTGTATTCAGAGATGAATGAAACATGTTTCCAAAATGTCGAAGAATGATCTGAAACAAATATCACAGGAAATAACAATTTTCAATGGTATTTTTTGGCTTTGTCGTAAATGAATTGGGCAGATACAGAAAATTACGTTGCGTTTTTATCTAAAGGAATGCTTGATAATAAAATCGATGACAATTGTCTATTTGAAGTAGAAAAAAGACAATGTATATTTAAATTCTAATAAATTAGAACAATTGAAAAATCAACATGCTGAGAAATTGGTAAAAAATGGGTGAAATTACTTAAGGACTTTAAAATTGAACACATTCTACATGAAATTTTTTTAATTTACGTTGTGCTGCCCTTGAACGAATGCAGAAGTTGAAAGAGTTTCTTTCAGTTGGTAATGATTTTTGTGAAGTAACTAGTGAAAAATCACAAACACAAAATTGAATGTTAATATTTTAGCTACAGTGCTTACCATAAAATTCAGTATGATGAATATTTTTTACCCTAACTTCCCGATATATAACAGAATGATATGTTGACAAAAAAAATCATTCAATGGAAAAATACTCTTTTAAGATAATAATTAAATAGAATTTAAGCGTAATTAGCACATTTTTGTTTGAATTAATAAAATATTTCATATATTCAAGTTGTCATTTTTTCTTACATTTTTCGTCCTCCTTTTCATTGTAAAAAAATGGTCACCTTAGTGAAAGGGGGAATCCCATTTTACACACACACACTTGGAAGAATACTTCAAAAAAATTTTAAGTTGATCAACATGTTGTGCATAGGTACTTTCTATAAAGACAATCTTTTTTAAAAAAGTATTGTATTTGTTATAAAAAACTTAACAATACTTACTCATTAATAATATTAATTTGTGATCAAAGTGTCAGTTAGTAACTGGATTTTTTCACATATTGTTGAAATGTAGGTCTATTGAAATTCTATATATATCTGTATTTATATTTAGTGGCGTAACAGAGAATATATTAGGGCCCCATGCCAGATGTTACAAAGGATTTTAGAACCATAACATCATGCTTTGGGTCTCCTAAAATCCTCTTCGCCCGCGATGTGGGAGGTGTACGTTACGCCACTGCATACTTTGCATTTTATTTGAAGATGTTCTTGCTTAAATTTAAGATTTTTACGGCGAATCTGTTGATATATGTTCTCGTA
Organism: Trichonephila clavipes; assembly: GCA_019973935.1. Lineage (NCBI taxonomy): Eukaryota > Metazoa > Arthropoda > Arachnida > Araneae > Nephilidae > Trichonephila > Trichonephila clavipes. The sequence continues at coordinate 79,825 of BMAU01004820.1, read as the reverse complement.
AGTTGTTCCTCTTCAAATAAGTGTTTTTTTTCCACAAATGAAAAAACGGTGCATTTTCCATCAGAAAAATACTAAGTTTGAGAAACATTGTACTAACGCGTATAAAATTATTTTGTAGGATCCGGGATAATAATAAAGTATTCTCAATGAAGGAAAACGCGTTTTAATGTTCCTTTTTACATAAAAGTTTAAAAAAGTTTACAAAATAAAGTTATGTATATATATATATATATATATATATATATATATATATATATATATATATATATATATATATATATATATATGGGAGACAACAAGGGGTCCAAGACGTTTGTTTTTCTTATGGTTTATTTAACATTAAACAAAAAATTAATTAAAAGGTAGATAAGTTTGACAATGATATGCAGAAGGTAACGCCTGCTCGCGCACCTCGCGTTCTCTCTTTTCTCTCTAATGTCCAAGAGTTTTTGTTTCTCTTCCACTAATTCAAAAAGTTTCAGTTCGTGTTTTAGCTGCGCCTGCGCGCGAAGACTGCGTGGAGTTGTCGATAACTATTGGTTACTATATCCGGCCAGCCTGACTGTACGCTGTCCGCAGCGGTACTTATTCCTTTTTTTCCTTTCCATGGATACCAGAGGAGAATCTGAAACATACAAAAAAAAAAAAGACGGAACAGACAAGGACTATACGACAAATACATAGAGATTTAACATATCATAATTTTTCTGAACTAGACAGTTTCTCCATCATGTGAAGGCACCTCTTCGACATCCGGAAGGTTCCACAGGAAAACATTGTGTTTCACAGGCATAAGAACGTCTTTTTTAACAAGTTGAACTTTGGTTGAACGCATCGATATTTTCCTCTGTAGAGTTCTGGACGTCTGTTCAAAACGATTTCTTTTTTTCCTTCGTTTCCACTGCCAGGGCTGGAAGATTCGTCGGAGCAACGCAAACCGTCGATAATTACTATTCATAGGTGAAGGGGTAGGAGATCGGGAGATAAATTCCACGGAACTCGTTTTCATGGCACCATTGACTTTCTTACACAATACTATAGGTGAACAATAATCAAAAACACTCTCTTTTATAATACCTTGTCGTAACCAATCATCAATTTGATTGTTTACCTGTAATTTCTCAGAACAAAATAAACGTCTGGCTCTCTGACACACAGGAATATCATTTTTCAATTTAATATTCATTTTTAACTTAGTACTCTTAATTTTATTACATTTATAATCCTTAATTAGAGAACTCAAATCATTTCTACTATTAAAGTTTTTAACATGTGGCAAATCATAACTAGAGTTTTCTATCACATTTGAAACAGGAACATTTGGAAAAGAAACACTTAAATTAAACTGAACACCCAAAGAGGATCCACTTTCACTCAATAAAACATCGCTCTTTGCATGACCTAGTTTCTCTATTTCAGAATATACACTGGGATGTATAATAAATTCTTCGGTCAAGGTCGGTGATATTGCCGTTCGAACACTTATACCGGGAGAGTGTTGATTAAGAGAAAGATTTATCGGTTTAACTTCTACCATACGCTGTTCGCCAAAACATGAAAATATTATTAATTCTTCGGAAGGTGTTTGCACTCTAATTAGTGAGGAATTTAAAACTGGGATCTGGCAACCTGAATCGATCAAGGCTGTTACGGGCTGATTTTCCACAAAAATGTTTACGTATTGAAGATTTGCGCATTCATCGCTATTTTGTTTTTCGCTCTCGATTTTCAAAGTATTCACGTTTATTCTATTATGGATGTGGTCGTTAGATTCTTTAGGTTTAAAACGCTTCTCACAGTCTCTTGCGCAATGAGATGAATCACCGCATATAAAGCAATTTTTATTTTCTCTTTCAAGATATTGGGGATAGTTCTCTTTAATCTTTGGTTTAAAGTTTTGTGATCTATTTTTAAAGGGGTCTTCGGTATATCCATAAGTAATAGGAGTTTCTTTATGTGATCCGTTTTTAGATGAAATATAAATATCACACTCTTTAGCTAAATCAATAGGCCTAAACCAATCTTCTGTTTCTCGAATGCCAATATGGGTTGCAGTTTCCTTATTTAAAGTTTCAAATAATTTATCAGAAATTATAAGATCACATAGAGATTCAAAGGAATTAACTTTTCTTAACGAACAATAATATTGGAAGTTTGCCGTCAATATTGCAGCAAATTGGATGTATGTCTCGCCTGATGATTTTACAGCATTTTTAAATGAGTTTAAACACTCGCGAGGGGTTAATTGGAATTCTCTGAGTACTATAGATTTTAGTTTTTCATAGTCATTTAATTCCTCTTCTTTAATATACAATAAGACATTATGAGCTCCTTCGCCCAGAAGATTTATTAAAATTTCAGATTTATATTCGTCATTTATTTTCTTGGTTAAAAATGCGCGTTCTAATGATTGGAAGAACAGATTAAAATTTTCAGATCTGGTGGGAACAGGGAAGAGATAAAGTTTTAATACTTGTTATCATATTTTCTATGTTAGTTTCGAACTGTTTCTCTTCGACTTTAGCTGCAGGATTTAAACTTAATGCTTTATTTTTAGCCCTTTGAAGTTCGATTTCTTTTTTTAATTTTGCTAACTGAAGTTTCGCGAGCTCAATTTTCTGTTTTTCTAAAGTTACCTCTCTTTCGTTTCGCGATACTCTCTCATCTATACAGTTTTGAATTAAAGTTTTAACGAAATCTGGATCACTTTCAAATGTACTACTGTTCTCAATTTTAGTCTTTAGTTTAACTATAGTGTCAGTACTCTCCACAGTACCGTCTAGATTCTCAACAACTCTTATGAGATCCTCTTTAAGAGCGTTTTTATACATTTTAGAAAAATATGGGAAGGTCCTACCTTTTTTTCTAGCTCCTTGTTGCTCGCACGTACGATGTATCCAATAATTGAAGAAAATTTCGATTCCACTGATTTCACCTCTTCGCAGGTAATATAGTTGAAATTGTTCGAATTGACACCTCTTCGCAGATGATTGTGAAATTGTAGTTCCTACCTCTACAAAGGCGGAATTTTCGACGATGGGTTCCAACCTCTACACAGGCGGAATTTTCATGCTGAGTTCAAACCTCTACACAGGTTGAACGAAGTTTTCGAAAAATGGCGGCGCGTCTCCTCCACGGACGGCTTTTGTTCACGTTCCAAACTTTGATCAAAATCGAAATTTTTTTCAATCCCGGCCGAGCCCCCATAATTTGTGGGAGACAACAAGGGGTCCAAGACGTTTGTTTTTCTTATGGTTTATTTAACATTAAACAAAAATTAATTAAAAAGGTAGATAAGTTTGACAATGATATGCAGAAGGTAACGCCTGCTCGCGCACCTCTCGCGTTCTCTCTTTTCTCTCTAATGTCCAAGAGTTTTTGTTTCTCTTCCACTAATTCAAAAGTTTCAGTTCGTGTTTTAGCTGCGCCTGCGCGCGAAGACTGCGTGGAGTTGTCGATAACTATTGGTTACTATATATATATATATATATAAAATTGTCAGTTTTAATGACTGAAATGAGCTTTAGTTATTCGCGTGGAAATACAAATTCCTTGTGGAGAACGTGAATACATTTTGCAGATATTTATGCAGTATGTTCAAAATTAAGAGAATCTTTAGATTTTGTCGATTATCTCTAGAACTACCAGACAGATTTTAATGAAATTTGGCATGTACAGGGTAGCCATAATTAAACTGAAAGCGTTCAAAGGGTGCTGGAGAAAAAAATACCGGGAATATTCCAGTGAAAATTGGTACCGGGTGTTTCAAAAGTCGCGCACATTAACCTTTGTGGTTGAGTTTTAAAGACAGATGGATTATGTTAACTGACAGAATGAAGGACTAAAAAGGTTGAACGGTTATCTTTACTGTCAGGTGTGAGACATGGTAAAATCACAGTAAATGTTCAAAATGATGTTCGTTTTCCTGGACAAAAAAATCGAACTCTTTTTACCAGATTAATTTACACTTTACGAGGAGTGTGAGAATTAATATTCGATATTGGATGAAGGATGTTACTCTTAAGTTCCTAAAAAGTATGGGGATTATTCCTGAAGGCGACATTTTTCAGCCATCACCAACGGAAAAAATCTTTAATTCACAAGTCTGGGGAACGTGGTGGCCGAAGTCCTTTGGAAATGACTCGATCATCGAAAAACAGTTAAAAACTTCCATACTGTCCCGTGATGTGCGACACGTTGCGCCCCTTTGCTGCAACCAAGCGTACCTTTCATCACTGTTCAGCAAGGATTTGAATTCCGTAATGATGTTTATGTAGACGGACGGTCTTTTCGTTGAACTTTTTGTAAATCGGTCTCCACATCTGCCACTTTTGTTTTCGCTATGGATGCTCTAACTCAGTGTTACTCGCCTTTTTCATTGCCCCGGACCGGTCAACGTTTGTTAATTTTACGGCGGCCCACTGAGGAGGAGGAAGTTGCTTGTTTATATTTTAGACTGTTTTTGATTTAATAATTTTAATTCAATTGTATTTAATCATGACTTCAGAATGAAATATAGCTACACCAAAATTAGTATAAAGTGATTTAGCAAGGAATATAAAGTGATTTTCATAAAAAGTATTCCAAACTCAAGAAAAATATACTACAGTAAACAAAAGGGAAATATTTTAAAATTTCTTGTGTGGACCGGTATCGGTCCATGGACCGGGGTTGGAGACCACTGCTCTAACCGATCGCTTCCTGTATGCAACTGATCCTGTGTCACGGAACCATTGCACTAAAAGTGCTATCAATGATGCTTTTGGTGTTGTTTCACCTGGATATTTCTGCTGAAATGCATTTATCACTCGGCAATGAGAATTTGTAGCGCAATAAAATTCCACGATGGCCATTCCTTGCTCTCGGGAAAACATCATGCCCTTCTTGTTGGGCTCAACTTACTACAGCTGACAACTATTTTGAAACTGATACCTGATACGTTCAAAAACTTCTTATGATGGGGCCCCTGCTGCTATCTAGTGACAGAAATATCAACTAACCTTTTGGTTTTTAAGCAACAACGATTACCATGTGGATGTGCGTGACTTTTGAAACATCCAGCGTCTACACGTTTCAGAACATGTGCAAGTCAAACATGCAAGAAAAAATCGCAATTTTCACCCGATAGATAGCGCTGCACCGTATTTCAACGCTCATCAGTGGCATATACAACTTACGAAACCAATAGACAGAACGTATTGGCATTCTAAGAGGAAATATAAAACATCCCTTATAGTTTATCAAAAATTCTTATACGATTCGCTTCGGTAATTAAATTTTTACTGTAACATGTAATCGGAAATTAAACAATCCATAAAGATGCTTTGGAAAATAATTAAAACCATTTTTTAATCAATGAATTTATCCCATGATGTGCTCAATATGCGAACCAGCAGATGCTACCACATGCTGAAAACGTGAAACAGCATGGTCCACCGTCGCATTTGAAATATCTGTTGTAACACACCCCACGGGTCTCGTTATGATAGATTTCAATTCAGCAACGGAAGTATGTCGTTCTCTATAAACCATATCTTTCAGATGTCCCCACAGATAAAAAACGCAATAATTAAGGTCCAGTGAATCTGTGGGCCAAGCGTTTTCGAAACCTCTGCTTGTGACTCGGAACGCACCAAAGGTATCAGGTAGCAATTTTTAAACAGGTTTAGTGATGTGAGGAGGGGGGGTGCTCCGTCTTGCATAAATATTGCGGTTTCTAAACAATGTCTCTTGCAATGCTGGAATCAATTGTTCTCTCAACATCGCCCCGTAGCTAGTCCCTGTAACACTACTGCGTTTGGGACCACTAGGAGTTGGGGTCTCAAAGAAATATTGGCCCAGAAGGAAATCACAAGTCATTAAACATAATCGTTGAATATATATATATATATAATTGCTACCATTCTTACAGAATATCTTCACTAACAATGCACCTTCCGTCTCATGCAGAGTCATGATTGACAATTACTCAATGTGGTCATGTTTTTATATTGTTTGATGGGCTTTAAATTTGCATATACAGTAGAACTTCGCTTATTCGAACGTTTATTATCAGGAGTGTCAAATATCCGGACCAGTTTTTTTTGTCAGCTACATGTACGATATAGGAATACGTTTTCGAACATTGCAATGCTCAAAAGTTGTTTCGCATGAGGCTAAAAGTGACGGGAAAACCCAAGGTCAAGGATATTTAAGGAAATCCGGTTCTGTGATTTGGTAAACATCTGTGCGGAATATTAGGTCAGTTTGTTTCCAAGTGAGGGGTGTATAGGCGCTCTTTTGTTGAGTTGTGAACTGCTATGGTTTCGAATTCGAGACATAACTTGAAATATTGAACCGTCTCGCGAAGGGAGAAAGAGTGAGATTACCGACATGGCCCAATCGATCCGAGGATTTTAAGAATGTCATGAAGATGTAGAAACCTAGATGGCATGCGATGCATAAGACTGTGGATTTCAAATGCTAAATGATGACGAGATTGTGACTTCCGTGCAAAAGGAATCCGACCCTGTCAACGATGAAACGAATAAAGACGACGACAACAACAACAACAACAATGAAAGTAGCAAGGGTTCAACAAATGCTGACGCGTTTTTTACATTAGAGACGGCTATGGAGTGGTGCAAACAACAATCAGAGGGCTGTCCTACTCAACTACTGCTACTCAAGAGAATCAGTGACATTGTGCAGCGAAGAAACGTAGGTGTACGGCGAAAAATAAGTGATTATTTTCCACAATAAAGGTAAAATTGGGACATTTTGCACCTATTTTGCTTTTTCTTCAAGCATATTTCCCGCATCTGATGATTTTCAACATTGGTATAGTGCCCGGTTTCATACACTATATGGATCGCATTCGGTTTTCCGAACGGTATCCGGTCGCAATTGATTCGGATAAACGACGTTCTACTGTATGCCGTCGATAAGCATTGAAACACAGCATAGCGCCATCTATTGAGTTAAATGGCATTTTTTTTTACGTGTTTCAATTGTTCATGTTCTGAAACGTGCAGTTACGAAATTTCACTGGAATATTCCCGGTAGTTTTCTCTCCAGCAGCACCCCGTGAACACTTGCAGTTTAATTATGGTCACCCTGCATATGCAAAAAATAAATAAACAAATAAGTAAAACAAAATAAAATAACCAATCAGCAGTTAAAATACACACGCATGACCGTGCTGACTCATCGATGTTGGAAGGTAAGAAACAGCAGCTGCAAAATACAATAGAAAAAAAAATGGAACAAGTGGGCATGGTCCACTCTTTCAGATAAAAAGGCCTCACACCATGGTTTTATACCGGAAATAAGGGAATTTATGAGTTATTGTAGCTATTAATCCTATTCGTTCAGCAAATCAATTCTTAGGCCTTGGATGGTTCTCGGAGGAGGGGAGGGGGGTGCCGAGTTGCAATCGCCTTCCCCAGTGCGTCCCAGGCATGCTCTATACCAGGGGTCCCCAACCCTCGGATCAAATGGTACCGGAGCCTCCAAGGAATATTAAATTGTTTCTAATTTATTTGCTGTGGGGAATTCATCTTGGGTTAGTTCCACTTTCCACGGAAATCAATTTATATATTTTCCTTATTAATACTTTATTTTGAAGACATTTAAATAAAATTAAAAATTTAAATGAAAATTAAAATTTTTAAATCAAAATTTTTATATCCAAAAAATTAATATTCTTAAAACAATCGCCTCCTCCCCCATTCCCAGTGGGCCGCGGTAGAATTGTCAAACGTTGAGCGGGCCGCGGCGATAAAAAGTTACGACTGCACTGCTCTGTACGGATGACGTCTGGAGATGCCCAAGGAACAATTTTCCGATATATTAATAGATTCGATGTTAAAGGTCTGAATTTAAGCAGAACAACGCCTAGCTTTTAAGTTGCAAATTTTCAGAATGCATAAATGTTTCTCTCACAAATACAGTCGAACGTCCATGTTATGGACCGCTATATATTGCGATTATTTCTATAAAGCGAACATTTTTCTGGAACCAAGAACACACATTTCACGAATTACTTCGAAAAGTAATAGCTCCCAAATAGCGAAGTGCATTTTCTACATAATGATCTCTCTCACTTGTAATTCATTTTTTTCTTATGATTTTTGAAGTATTTCCGGACATTTCGAGTTATTCTCTCTTAACACATTTTATGGTGGTACTACATCTTGAACTGGTTGAACTAGGTGCCTGGCTCTCCGAGAACAATAGAATTCTGGGATTTTCATCCAAGAAGTGCAACCTTCAAACCCCATTGTCCAGTTCACTGGAAACATCTTCGACATCTCCTTTCACTCTCTGTGGAGTCTCATGTACTTGAAATACTCTCCGTTCATTTGTCGTATTGATCAATCGTACTAGTAACTTCGTTTCTTGCAGCTCGAAAAGGTAAAAACGTAAGTGCTTGAGCATCAATGAAAAAAATTTAATTCTTCAGGAAGTGGATAAAAGCGTCAAGTAACATTTTTTGGAAGTCTTTCTTTTTTTATAGGTAAGCTATGTGAAATAAATAAGTTATTTATAAACAAAAAGGTGCGAATAATTATTTTTTTAATGTATAGTGTTTATGAATTTAAAATTTGTTTTATGTGGTTTAGAAAGAAATTGAAAGATGAAACGAATATATAATGAATTTTCCATATAACGAACTTTTTTTCGGGATTTAACTACTTCGTTGTAAAGAAGTCCGTCTGTAGAAACATTTTAATGCAATTTTAAACAGTATATTTAAGAGTAAAATATTTCTCAACTTCTATGATAACAAAAATTAAAGAAGCAAATTTACGCAGTGCGACTTTAGAAGAGTGAGACTCGGATGGATTTAGTATAAAAAGTGCAAACACACACATACTCCAGTCATAAAATATAATGCAATGGTAGATGTCACCAGGATAATTAATTAATGAGTAAATTGCGATCATATGTTAAAATTTTTCAGAAAAATGAACAGTATTTTTTATTTGTCGTTTCTAAAAGTTACCTAAATTTCAACCTAAGAATTGTACTTATAGCCGTCATTGGATTTTTCTTTCGACAAAACTTGCGATTCTTCAATGGAATCGAGTATTACATAATACTCACCAATTCACTGAAAAATATTACCCCTCAATTCATGTTTAAGAGTACATTCGTAAGACATTTCACCACTCCCCTTTTAGTAACAAGTAGATTCCCACATAATTTAATATTCATAACCTTTTTCAATTCCTACGAAAAGTTCCCTCTCTCCCTATATATATATATATCTTGTTCCAATTCTATTTCTTCCATTCAAGTTCAAATACATTTTTTTGAATTTGTACTGGATAACGCTTGATTTTGTAATACAGTTTTTTCAAATATTACTTCATTAAAAAATTAATAAATAGAAACAAAACAAAAATAACAGTTCAACAGCATACACAGAAAGAAAAATCGTTCGTTGCGTCCCTGTAGCGCAATGGATGGCGCGCCGGACTTTTAATCTAAAGGTCGTGGGTTCGAATCCTACCTGGAATGGCCTAATTTCCGAGAATGTGATTTCTTTTTTTAATGAACTATTTTATTAAAATAAATAAATTTAAAAAAGGAATTAAAAGAGTAACAGATAAATACAAAAATTGTCCAACACCTCATGTAGAAAGGAAAATCGCTTTCTATTTCGACACTCAATATTGTGATTCTATATGCATATTTATATTAATTGTAAGTATTTAATAAAAAGTAACTAAAATAAAATTTTTCTTCGTTGACCAAGTGGAATGGACTTAATTTTTTTTTTTCGTAATATACTAGTTTCACAATTATTTTGATTTACAATTTTTTTTCGTAATATACTAGTTTCACAATTATTTTGATTTACATGTGTCATTTTGTTTACTGTTCATATCTGGAGGAGAAAAGTTGATAAATGCTAGATTTTTTTCAGAATATCGCGGTCGACGTTTTTCTCCAAAAACACAAACATCATTTTACATTCGGAATTTTACTGTTGAAGTAATAATCTTGTCGTTAATACATTTCGTTGAATGCATAAGTCAGTTTTCTCCAACCTATAATCAAATTTTTTGACATTAAGTTGACTTAGAAAATCAATAACGGCATTACATGACGAAGAAACAAATTAAATCAAATAGAACGTTGACAGTTTCACTTAAAGGTGGGGGGGTGATGAAATTAAAGATTATTATGAATTCAACAAGTATAAAAAAAGATACACAGTGAATTAAAAAATCTTGAACTTTATTTCACGAATAAAATAACTTAAATGTGCACAAATTTAAGAAGCTTTTATATCGCGAGAATTTACACAAACAAAACATTCTAAAATTAAATTTTGGGAACAAAATTTTTTAGTAAAATTAATTAAGAATTGTAATAATGGACGAATTAGAAGTAAGGTATTGACATATTAAGAATACTTATTAAAAGATTGTAATGCGTCTCTTTTTAGGTCATTTCAATTAATTTCATAAAATTACAATACAAAAATTTTCATTTTTGTCTTGCAAAAATTTACTTCGATTCATTCATTTTAAAATATTGATCAGTTGAATTCAATTACTTATAAAATTTTACGGCAGTATTGATAATTTCATTAATTTTATTGATGTAAAAACAAGATATTAATTAAACTAAGAAAATAAAACTACTTTCAGCAGAAAGTTATATAATAGAAGCAAAAAAATGTACGAAGCACAATAAAGTATCTATTAAACTTAAAAATTACAAAAACTTCACATTGAAATTTACATAATTGAATTAAAAATCTACATTTAAGAAATTTACATTGAAAGAGAATAATCTATTCTTAATGAAGGTATTAAAAACATTTCTGTTACTCATGTAGAAAAATAAAGTGGGATACACAGATACATAAATGAAACTAAAAATTTAAATACAAAGGACATAAAGTATTACTATTATCTATAATTAAGAATACTAAGAGGTTGGATTGTCGTATCGGCAACTTATCCAGCCAAGTTTTTCTCGCCAAATATAGTAACCGTCCTGATTTTTTTTTATCCGTGAATGAGGTTGCGTGTTGTGGTAGGGTTGTAACCCAACACACAGCACGCAAAAACTCTCCAAATTCGCAATTTTTCAGAATTTGGCGAACCAGTGGCCGATCTGACATTTTCACCTAATAAGACATCTAGAAAATAAAACTATAGTTTTCTACCTTTGTTTCTAGTACCATCTACTTTCGTTTGAATATTTTATCCAGAATGGCACTTTAACAGTTTAAAAAATTGATTTAACAGAAATTCTACTTAATTAAATAACTACATTCATCAAAAATTATCTATGTATTTCTCTTGTACCAGCTTTAAATTTCTTAGCACAGAAATTCAAAGCTTCGTTCGCTAGCTTAGTTTTGTTGTCCGTGAGATGTTGCCAATTATCTGAATCTACAACTGTTTCGTAGTTGAGTCTGGGATAAAATTTAAAAATTTGCGATTTCAAATCATCATCGCTGTGTCGATCGGCCCACAGAAAGATCTTGCTTGCATTGTCCACAGAGGCCTTGGACATCAGGGTGGTGCCACGCATTTTTCGTAAATCCATCACTTCATATTTATCTGCTGCATAATAGAGGTCATACACTTCCTGGAAAGTAATGTCTTTGCAGCATCTTCAACAGCTCCAGGGTACAAAAAACTCAACCAATCGCTTCATAGCAGGTAGTGACACGTCTGGGATCGCTGCTGAACACCGCACATGATGTTCCTTATCGTAGTCAAACATCTTCTTAAACACCGGAGACCGTGCTGCGAGAATGGATCTGTTCACACGAATTTCTTCAGTTCGAACTACCAGAGTAAAATCGGCGTCTGTAGAATTCTTATACATAGATTTTAGATCTTGGGATAGTTTCTGCCAGCAGTGGCTTTCGAGATAACACCCTTGTTGTCAAAGGATGACGTTTTCAGTTTCCGGTATATTGTTACTTCACACAGCAATATAAAATGAGAATATCGCTGTAAAATTTCTTCGAAGAGTTGCTTAAGTACTGAGCAAAGAATTTCTCTCCGCTAGTTTGTTCAGAAAATAGTCCCGTCCACTCATTCTCTCTTTTCCGTGCTTATCCAAAGCAGATATTTGGTTATTCTATGACTGAGAAAGTGAAGTTTCAGTTGATTTATAAACATGGAACAAGCCAAATCCATTTTCATACTTTGTCAGTCTCAGTTGGCAGGAGAACTTACTTTGTTGGCAAATGTAAGGACTGTACAATTTCTTCTCGATGGAAAGTTTATCAAATTGATTTAAGGTCCATCTAAATTTGTAGGATTCGACTGGCATTCGGGTCACAACGTAAAAATCAACGGGATACAAGTCATTTACAACTTCATCTTCACAATCCGAATCTGTAGCATTTGCAAGAGATAACAAACAGTTGGAATTTTCATTAGCATCCATTTTCGATTCTTCTAAACTCTCTTCCGAACAAGTTCCAGAAGAGATGAATAACATTAAAGAAGGGGCAAAATGTTTACAAGAATCAAAATGGGATATAAATTTATAAGTTTCTTCATAAAAGAAGTACTTTTTTAAGAGAGATATTAGCTAAAATGTGCCGTATAAGTTCCTACTACTGGATAATTCTAAGTATAGCTTCAGAAGTCCGGTTTTTGTTTAGCTAGCAATAATACGATTATCGCTTCAGATTGACGTAGCGAAACGCTGCAGCAAAACATATTTCCATAAACATCACTGAGGTATTTTCAAGATGATAGAGTTGCTAGATAACGAATAACGCATCTGAGATTAGACATATGGAAGGTATGAGTTCTTTATTTTTAAATGTTTCCTCAAAAAAAAGAAGAAAAAAAAAACAGCTCAAATTACGTTTTTTATTTATAGCGGCTAGTCAATAAGAAATTTAATTTCAATAATAAAAAAAAGCACTGGAATACACTGAGAGATTTATTGACACTTAAGCTTGATAGCATTTATTTATGTGCTTGCGTGAATGAAGATGTTTGAGTGGTGAACTCCCGTCTTTTAGCAGATCTCGATTTCTCTGCGAACCTGGACATCATGCGCACCCAAAAAATTGATTTTTCAATTTTAGTATTAAAAAAAATATATATATAGTGCATACTTTTCTGAATCTAACAATGTTTCACATTTTAATGTTCGTTGATAAAGTAAACTTAAAATACAAAAAAACCCAGTAATTCACAAACATGTAAACAAACGTTTATAAATGTTTAGTTTTTTCACTTTTTCTCCAAAGCATATTTTTTTATTTTTGGTACACTTTTAAAATAAACTATTTGCACTACGTTATTCCAAACTCTTTGTTGGGTACACAAGTAAAACTCTCAGTAAAAGTTCTCTCTCAGTAAGTGGACTGTAGTTTTTATTACTTGTTGCTCAGCTCGCTCGTTTCGACTCCTTACTCGATGGAGTCAGAAGTTACACAGATTCGTTAGACACTCTGAGCGCTAGAGGGCGCTCTACATTTACATACGTACACTGAACATGCCGCCCGGCCTTGCAATGTTTTTCAACATGCAAGATTTACATAGAACATAATCATAAAGATAACACACAGAAATACAATACTTCAAAAATACAAACAAAACAACATACAAATGAAGACAATGTATAAAGCAATTGATAAATCACACAGAATTTTAAAAAATTACTATTCTACACACAAACATTACTATCTGAAGGGTTATATATGCTACTTCACACACACACTGTTTCAATTGGTAGAATGCACAGTTTCGAAATGGGTCTCTTAAATATACCTCTAGTGGTTTAGACTTCCACTACTCTTACTTAAGAATCCTTTCCTGGATAAATATTGTTGATTCTACCTAATGACCATTGACATGAAGGTAAATTATCCTCTTTTATTATAACCATATCTCCAATTTTAGCATTCTTTTTCTCGAAATGCCACTTATTTCTCTGCTGCAAACTATTTAGATAGTCTACACTCCATCTTTTCCAAATTAATTGAATTATTTTTGTAATTTTCTGCCAATTATCCAACCTATTTTCATTTAAATTAGTTAAATCAGGCTCAACAATTGATGTAATTGATCTACCTATCAAAAAAATGAGAAGGAGTCAATACATTTAAATCATCTAAGTCAGAAGATAATGGGACAAGAGGACGAGAATTTAACATCCCCTCTATTTGGATAATCACGGTCAGAAACTCTTCATATGTTAATCTAATGTTACCTACTACTCTCTTTAAATAGAACTTAAAAGATTTAACGCCTGCCTCCCAGAGACCTCCAAAATTTGGGGCTCTAGGGGGGAGGAATTTCCAATCTATTCCTTCAGAAGCCATATAACTTGCAAGTGCCTCATCAGGTTTACACACCAAATTAAACATTTTTTTAAGTTCTATATTTGCACCCACAAAATTTGTTGCATTATCAGAATACAACTTAGCACATTTACCTCTTCTAAATATAAAACGCTTAAGTGTAGCAATAAATGCATTAGAGGTTAAATCAGTCACAATATCTAAATGCACAGCTTTAGAAACAAAACATATAAATATACAAACATAGATTTTGTTATATACACCTTTTCTCTGCCCTTTTATACTTAATGTAAAAGGGGCCACAGAAGTCCACACCTGACACATTGAATGGATAGTTTTTGATAACTCTATCCTTTGGCAAGTCAGCCATTATTTGATCAGTGCAAGTAGGATTGGCCTTACAACAAATTACACAATTATGAACAACTTTTCTACAAATATTACGGCCATTCAATATCCAAAAATTTTGCCTGATCTGATATAACAAGGATTGTGGACCACTATGTAAAAACTTTTTATGAAAATACTCAACTATTAAATAAGTCAATTTATGTTTCGAAGGCAAAAGAATTGGAAATTTCTGGTTATAATTAATATCACTATTTCTCAATCGACCTCCAACTCTCAAAATCCCTTCACTATCAATAAATGGATTGAGTGTTTTTACTCGACTGTTGGAAGGTACCATGGCAGAATTTTGAATACCATTCATCTCTACTTTAAACTCTTCCTTTTGTACTAATTTCAATAAAAGCTGTTCGGCCTTTTTTAATTCTCCTAAATCTAGAGGCCCAATTCTCTTGCTTTCTTTGTTCTTACAATTATAAACAAATCTACAAATAAAACTTAAGACACGAATAATTTTAAAATAGTCATTACTAAGGTTAAGTAAATTATTTACAAAAGAGTTAGTAGCAGAATCAAGAAAAAGTTAGAAAAGTCACTACAGTTTTTAAGTTCACCTGGATCCTTGATCACTGCAACAGGAATTTGTCGTTGTGGGTACTGGTTGCTCATCAGAAATTTAGGACTGTCGCGAATCCTCGTTCCGAGCCTTCGCAATTTGTCTGAAATTATTATTTTGTAGTGATTAGTTGCAGTTGTGTGGCAACGCAGTTTGTCTCGCGAGAAGCCACGAGAAATGCCATTTTGAGTTAGTTAGTAAATAAAGCTTCTATCTATCAACTACGGTCGGCTCGCTCGTTACTTTAAATGTGGTTTTACTTCTTGGAATTTTTACCTGAACTTGTTACTATTTTGAATTCTAGGAACATCTCACGACTGCTCTCTGCCCGATGTGAATTGAGGTAAGCTTGACTATTTTCTTAATCGAAGTTAAGCCTAAGAATTAATTATTGACATAATTAAATGGCATCCCTGCCGGGATCAGAGAGCGTGAGAGTTTAAGAATATTTGAAATTTAGAAATTTTTGTGAATCAATAATATAAATTAATAATTACCGAAGACGCAGGAATTGTTACAAAAAAAGAAACGAGCCGTACTAAGAACCGCTGTAACAAAATGCATTTCGCAGTTAGAAAAAAGAATTACAAAAAACTGAACCGGATGATATAGCAGTCGAAGAATTGTTAGAACATTTAGAACAAAAGTTTGAATGTTTAAAGATTGTAGATAAAGAATGTGAACCCCTGTACTCACCTACAGAGATCGATAAAGAAATAGAAGCCGTAGAACAATATTTTGATAAAATCGTAACTTGGCGATTTCGAGCCAAGAAACAACTAGGAAAAATAATAAATTTAAGTCAGATTCTGACTCATGCAAAACAACTGAAGAATCAAAATTAATAGAACCAATGAAGGTAAAACTACCAAAATTAATTATTCCCAAATTTTATGGTGAAATTAATCAATGGCTCTCATTTTGGAACTCTTTTAAAACCGCAATTCATGACAATAATTCTCTAAATTCGATTGACAAATTTACCTATTTAAAGGGTTTGTTAGGTTCTTCTGCTTTAGCGACAGTGGAAGGTTTTGCCATCACGGCAGAAAATTATGCGAAAGCTGTAGAAATATTAAAAGATCGATTTGGAAGAAAAGATGCTATAATCAACTCTCATATGCAAAAATTATTGAGTGTAACTCCGTTAAAACGTTCGGATGAACTAAAGTATTGCGCCAATTTTTTGATATGTGTCAAACGCAAATAAGAAGTTTAGAGTCTTTAGATGTTTCATTTGAAAGTTTTAGTAATGTACTCTGTCCATTTATTTTAAATTGCTTACCCTCTGATTTAGTTCTCGAATTCAATAAAGAAACAGACGGCTCAGAGTATAAACTTGACGAATTATTGAAATTTTTGAATAAACAAATTAGCGCTAGAGAAAGAACTGAATCTTCAATTTCAACCCAATACATTCTGCACAGTCAAAAAATCCAACCTAGCTTCAACCGATTCTAATCTGAAAATTATAAACATAACTCACAAAAATTAATTCATCGTTTCGAAAGCAACCCTTCCCTGCTCCAACTGCGGCGAATTTTATTGCAAGTTCAAATGAAAAAATGCGAATGAATCATGCCTTTTCTGTAAACACGAGTCACACCAAACCGCGATTTGTCCTTGGGCGAAACAGAAACCTTTAAATGAACGGAAAGATATTTTGATGAAACTGGGTGCTTGTTTTAAATGTCTCCGAATTGCTCGTCATCTATCTCGAGATTGTAAAGTGAAATTAAACAGTTTTTGTTCTTTATGTGGAAAAAGACACCACGATATATTATGTTTTTCTAGCGATGACTCATCAAAAGAAAATAATGAAAAAAGCTTAACTGATGAAAATACTATACTTTCCAATAATTCTAAATCAAAAGAAGTATTTTTGCAAACATTAATTGTGTGTATAAAAGGGGAAAAAGTAAGAACAATTCTCGATACCAGAAGTCAGAAGAGTTACGTAACTAAATTTATTGCCGAACAACTAAATTTAAAATGCGTGGGACAGGAAACAACAGTTCATGGACTCTTTGGGGGAATAGAACGTAATGAAAAACACAAAAAAATGTTGTGACCTTGAGTGATGTTTTTAATTCCTATTTCTGCGAAGTAGAAGTAATGGATCAAAAAAGAATATGTACACCCATCCCAAAATTAAAGGATTCGGAATTGATTAATGAATTGAAGGAATATGGAATTTTCGTCAGTGACGCTTCCGTGAATGAGAATTGTTGCTTGTTTGAAAGGGAACCAAATGAAATACATATGTTATTAGGGGCAGACATAATAGGAAATTTGCTAATAGGAGACGAGGTCAAACATTTAAAGGGAGGATTAGTGGCTGTAAACACACATTTGGGCTGGACAGTTATGGGAAAAATGAAAATGGAAAAGGAAAGGCATTCCAATGTGCTTTTGTCTTTACATGTTAGTGACAACTGTATCAAAGATCTTTGGAGTTTAGATGTTCTCGGAATTAAAGATCCTTTTGAGAAAAAGACTAGAATTGAATTAGAAGAGGCTGCTAAAGATCATTTTGCAAGACATGTCACAAGAGATACAGATGGGAGATATGTTGTTAGTTTACCTTGGATTCAAGGTCATCCATTTCTATCAAACTGTAGAAACTTGGCTGAAAGAAGATTGAAAAATTGTGTTAGATCCTTAGAACGTAGCAAGAATTTAGGAAAATATGAAGCAGTTTTTCACAGTTGGCAGGACGAAGATATTATTGAAGAAGTTCAGAACGTTGCAGATAAGAAGAATGAACACTATCTACCGCACCATCCTGTATATAAAGATAATTCCACTACCAAAATTAGACCGGTGTTTGATGGATCGGCGAAAGAAAAGAATTCTTCTTCGATAAATGAATGTCTCGAAAAAGGACCAAATATGGTAGAACTAATTCCAACAATCGTCAATAAATTTCGGCTCCGCAAGTTTGGCATAACAGCAGATATTGAGAAAGCCTTTTGCAGATAGGTCTTCAAGAAAAGGATAGGCCTTTTCTGAGATTTTTGTGGTGGGAGAATGGCGATAAGGAGAAAAACCAAGATTTATCAACATAAGAGAGTTGTGTTCGGGATCACTAGCAGTCCTTTTCTTCTTGAGCGACTCTGGAATATCATTTGAAACAGGTCTCAGGGCATCTGCAACTTACAGCGCAGAAGTTATTAGAATCGTTTTATGTGGATAACTGTTTGACGAGTGTAGATAATGCAGAAGACATAGAAAGATTTATGCTTGAATCTAAAGAAATTTTGAGCCTCGCCAAATTCAACCTACGTGGTTGGGTACATACAGGTGTTTCTGAAGCAGAAAAAGGTACTCTATTGGAAGAAGAGAAGAAAGTTCCTGTTTTGGGTTTAATTTGGAAGCCTGACAAAGACACATTATCTGCTAATTGGGAAGAAAACTCGAAAATCAATGAAATTCCAGTAACGAAACGCAAAATACTCTCAGCTGTGCACCGTATCTTTGACCCAATCGGGTTCACTTGTCCTGTTACTTTAGAACCAAAAATATTATTGCAAGAATGTTGGAAATTGGGAGTTTCTTGGGACACAGAATTACCTTTATCAATATCAAGAAAATTCGAAAGATGGAAGGAACATTTAAAATGCTTAAATAATTTAGAAATTCCTAGATGCATATCTAAGGAACTTTCCCCTAACAGTGATTTATCACTGCATGTATTTTGCGATGCAAGTAAGGCCGCCTACGCGAGTTGTGTAATTTTAAGAACTGAAGTTGGTGGAGCAATAACATGTCAACTTGTACAAGCCCGTGCTAGAGTTGCCTCAATAAAACCAATCACTATACCAAGATTAGAGCTTCTTGCATGTACTATTGGATCTAGACTCATAAATACTACGAAGATTGATTTAGGACTGGAGAATGTACCTATTTATTGCTGGTAGGACTCTGTAAATGCTCTTTATTGGATAAAGCGCAAAGAAAATTGGAGCACCTTTGTGAACAACAGGGTACAAGAAATACGTCGATTGACCAACCCCGAAGATTGGAAACATATTCCAGGGATTCTGAATCCAGCTGACCTCCCTTCTAGAGGATGTGGTGTAGTAGAACTTATTGCATCGTTATGGTGGGAGGGTCCAAGTTGGCTGAACAAGCCTCGTGAAGAATGGCCATTATCTGAAGCATGCCCGGATCGTGCAACAATTGATTCGGAAAGAAAGAGAACTGTTGCTTCTACAATCAATCATGAACCAAAAGAAATGGATTATCTTTCTGAAATTTCATCGTTTAAGAAGATAATAAGAGTCACAGCATGGATTTATCGATTTTACCATAATCTTAGAAAACAAAGGAATGACAGAGACTTTGGAGAATTAATCACTCAAGAAACGGATGCAGCTGAAAGAAAAAGTATTGAAAATAGTACAAAAACAAAGCTTTTCAAACGATACTAAATCATTAGTATCACAAATGTAAACTCTAGTAGATTCGGATGGAATAATCAGAATAAAATCGAAGATAATAATGAGAAAAGACGTTGAATCCATACGCTATCCTATAGTTCTTCCTTCCCGACATCCTATTGTGACGAAGTTGATTATACAAAAGCATATAGAACTTTTACATGCTGGAGTACAAACAGTGATGTCTGCGTTGCGTGAAAATTATTGGATTTTAAAAAGCAGAAAAACTGTCAGGAGAGTGTTGAGTGAATGCATCATCTGCAAAAAGATTCACTGTTAGACCTCTCACAACACTTAGTCCACCACTACCTGAGGATAGAGTTAGAGAAGCACAGATTTTTGAAATAACTGGCGTGGACCTATGCGGACCACTTTTTCTAAGAGATCGGACAAAATCCTGGATTGTGCTGTTCACTTGTGCAGTTTTTCGCGCAGTACATATGGAACTCGTTACCTCTTTTGTCTACCGAGAGCTTCATACTCGCTCTCAGAAGATTTATTTCACGTAGAGGTCGTCCTTTCACTATTTATTCAGATAATGGAAAGAATTTGGTTGGAACATCTAATGAACTTAAGAACATTGATTGGAAGAAAGTGAAAGATTATGGGAGTTTAAAGAAGATTAATTGGAAATTGAACCCACCTTCCTCACCTTGGTGGGGGGTTTCTGGGAACGGCTTATAGGAATGCTAAAAATTATTCTCAGAAGAGTCCTAGGAAAAAGCTTGCCTAACTTACGAAGAACTTTATACTGTAGTATGCGACTCTGAAAGTGTGATCAATTCTAGACCATTGACTTATTTGTCAGAAGATCAGGAGGACCTTGTTGCTCTCACACCAGCAATGTTCTTACAAGAAATAAAAGAGAATGGAGTCCCGGATTTAGATCTTATCGATTCGCAGAGAATGAATCGTAGATTTCTTTATCGTCAGAGGATAAGACAAGAATTGAGGAAACGCTTTCGTCTGGAATATCTATGCCAGTTGAAGAGTTTTTCTAAATCTCGGAAGGAGGACGGTATCAAGGAAGGAGATATTGGACTAATAGGAGATACTACCTCGAAAAGAATTTACTGGCCTCTTGCTAAAGTGATTAAACTTATCCCAGGGAGAGACGGAAGAGTTAGAGTAGTAGAAGTGTCAACAAGTAGTGGATCCTTCTTACGACCAATTCAGAGACTATATCCTCTGGAAGTCAGTGGAACTGATACATCTGATTTGCCAGAGCAAATAAAAGAGACACTGAAGGACCGAGTTTGAGTTCCAATACCAGTTAAAGGAACTCAAAGGTGGGAGTGTGTCGCGAATCCTCGTTCCGAGCCTTCGCAATTTGTCTGAAATTATTATTTTGTAGTGATTAGTTGCAGTTGTGTGGCAACGCAGTTTGTCTCGCGAGAAGCCACGAGAAATGCCATTTTGAGTTAGTTAGTAAATAAAGCTTCTATCTATCAACTACGGTCGGCTCGCTCGTTACTTTAAATGTGGTTTTACTTCTTGGAATTTTTACCTGAACTTGTTACTATTTTGAATTCTAGGAACATCTCACGACTGCTCTCTCTGCCCGATGTGAATTGAGGTAAGCTTGACTATTTTCTTAATCGAAGTTAAGCCTAAGAATTAATTATTGACAAGGACCATTCCACCACAACTCACAGGTTTTAAGTTTTAGAGAATCCATTCCTCTGGAAACGAAGTCGACAGGATTGTCCTCTGTTGCCACATAACGCCATTGCTCACTGGAAGTCATCTCCTGGATTGTAGCAATCCTGTTAGCCACAAAGGTTTTTAGTTGATATGACTCCTTCCTTATCCATGACAAAACTATCATGGAGTCACTCCAAAGAAAAGTATTAGTCACATTTAATTTCAAAGCTTGCTTGACACGATGCACTAATTTTGCTAACAGCACAGCGGCACATAGCTCAAGTCTGGGAATCGTTGTTTGCTTGGTAGGCGCAACTCGGGATTTACTGGCAATAAGATGCACAAGCATCCTTCCATCTGAGGTTATGGATTTGCAGTAGACGACAGCTCCATATGCTGACTGGGACGCGTCGGAGAATCCATGTAGCTCGATCACTTCCGGTTGCTCTAGCACAATGCATCGATTGATGTTTATGTCATTTACTACCTGAAGTGATTCGACAAATTGTCGCCATTCTCTATTGATTGTATCTGGAAGCAAATCTGTCCAATCAATCTTTAACATCCATAATTTTTGAAGGAAGATTTTCGCCTTCGCCACCACAGGACCTAAAAGACCTAGAGGATCATATATCCTGGCGATGGTTGACAAAACATCCCGTTTGGTATTTAATTCGTGCAAGTCTATTTTTACTCTGAAGGAGAAGCAATCATGCTTGGGGTTCCAATAAACACCCAACAATTTTATCTCTGATGAATCTGAAAAATCATAATTTTCGGAAACCTCAATCAATTCCGTATTATTTCCGCACCACTTATGCAAAATCATACCTCCTTTAGCGAAAATATTGATCAGTTGATTTTTCAGTTCTTTTGCTTCTAATAAGGTCTCTGCACCGGTAAATACATCATCAATGTACATGTCACTCATCACAACTGAAGAACCTAATGGAAAATTCCCTGCTTCATCTAGGGCTAATTGTTTTAACGTACGTGTCGCTAAAAATGGTGCACTCGTTGTTCCATAGGTCACAGTTGACAACTCAAACGTTTTTATTGGTTCGTCCATGTTCTCTCTCCACAGAATGCGCTGAAGTTTACGCTGATCTGGATTAATCCAAATCATTCGATACATTTTTTGCACATCCGCAATGAATGCAAATATGTGCTTTCTAAAGCGAACCATTATTGAAAAAAGGTCATTTTGAGCAACTCCCCCATTGTATTGTAGAGAGTTTAAAGAATAACCGTTTGTAGTTGCACTCGACGCATTAAAAACTACTCTCAATTTACTTGTTTTTTTATCAGAGCGATAAACACCAAGATGTGGTATGAAATACATTCCACACTGCTCTCTCTCGTCTACCTCTTGCATATGGCCTAGCTCTTTATACTCTTTTAAAAATCTCTATATAATTTTAAATAGTTAGGCTCACGCTTTAATCTATTCCATAAAGAATTTAATTTTTTAAGGGCAATATCTTTTGACTGGCCTAAACAATTTGGATCCTTTTAAATGGCATAGATACTATATATCTTCCCGTACTATCTCTAGTATGATTTTTTTGAAAATGCTCCTCACAAATTATCGTTTCCTTATTTTTTACTGTCTCATGTTCAACATTTTCGATTTCCCAAAAATCTCCTCATTGTCTTTTCTAAATCGACATTATCTTTGATTAACCCACAGTGATGTTTATTTTCACTAGAAACTGGAATAGTCCCACTCGCAATATAGCCGAAGACTGTATTCTGAAAAATTAATTTTGTATTTAAAAGATTTGTTTGTCCTGGGAAAAGAATTTCATAAAAGATTTCTGCTCCCAACAATAAATCAATATTTCCCGGAATGTTGAAATTTTCATCCGCTAATTTCTCTCTACTGAAATTACCCAAACTAACGTTAAATGATTGAAAAGGAATCATATCCGTAATTCGCGGCACTACTGCATTAGTTTCATAACTATTTACTCTATTTGCAATTGTTGCATTAACGCGCGATTTAATCGTTAACTCTGAATTATTTAATCCTGAAACTAAAATGTTTATTTTCTCTCTTTTTAAATTGAGTCTATTTATACACTGTTGCGAAATAAAATTGCTTGTTGAACCACCGTCCAACAGTGCTCTGACTTCCTGCATTTTCCCAAAGGAATCTCTAATGTAACAAATCGCGGTTGAAAGTAAAACGGATTTCGATTTTACGTAACTCGTTGCAGTAAACAGATCTAAACCCTGAGAAGACACCTCTTTCGAAATCTCCCCTATGTAATTTATGGGTTTGAACACAGACGCCTTCGCTGAAAGTTGACTCATCGAGGATTCCTCTGTTTCCGGCTCTTTCTGCCCCCCAATGAAGAAGGTTGAATGACCCTTTCACTCGTAAAATTTGGGTCTTCAGAGAAACACAAAGAAGAATGATGCTTTTTTTTTGCAGCATTTACAAAGAACTTTAGATTTACAAAACTTGACTCTATGCAAATTTAAACAATTAAAACACAAGGAATTATTTTTAACAAGTTCTACCCGTTTATTTACTGATAATTGCTTATATTGAGGACATTTATTTAAAAAAATGACTATCAGATTGACACAAAACACATTTTTTTCCCTTGACATCTGAGAAAAATACTCTAGACATATTTTTAGAATTTTGATTTTTGCGACAATAATTAATATTCTCACTCAGTGGTTTTCCTCGCGATGAATAAAATAAATCAATTTCTTTTCCCAACGTTAAAGGATCAAACCATTTATCTGCTTGTCTGACACTATATGCGATGCGGTTTCTTTATCTAAAGTACTAAATATTTTGTCTGAAACTATTAATTGTTTTAATACCTCGAAATTTGAAACATTTCTCAATTTTAAATAGTATTCCCAATTTGTTGTTAATCTACTCGCAAACTGGACATGGGATTCACAATTTTGCCGTGTTGCTTTCTTAAAATTCTCTAAACACGATTGAGGAGTTGGCTCAAATTCTTGGAGTATTATGGACTTTATTTTATCATAATTTTTAAGATCATCATCTTTCAGATATATAACGATATTTGCAGCTTTTTCCCTAATAAATTTAACAAAATCTCAGGCTTAAATTTATCAGTAACACTTTTGGCTGCAAATGCACGTTCTAATGATAAAAAAGAAAACTCCATCCCTCAGGTTTGTCGGGAATTTTCACTGTAAGTGTGCGGATACTTTTAATTAAAGAATCCACAGAAAAGGAATCATTACAATTAACTTCAGTATTATTGTCTTTATCATTTGCTCGTATTCTCGCTATCTCTAAATCAAGCTTAGACTTTTCTCTTATTTTTCTAGCTCTAATTGTTGACTTTCGTCATACTTCCTTTCTTCGATAATTAAATTTGCTAACTCATGCACTGAATCAGGATCGTTTTTGTATCTATCACAGTTTTTTATAAGATCCATGAAGTCTAAAACAGTTAATTTATCACTCACACACAACTCTAATTCAGAAGCGATTCGCCTCAAGTCTTCTTTTTTTGCTCCTTTAAACATCGTTAAAGTTTAAAGTTCGATTTTTTAACGAAAGTCAAAAAACTACAGCACATACCTCGTATTTTCAATGCATAGGTCTCTCCGGTTGAGACAGGACCAGAATGTTGGGTACACAAGTAAAACTCTCAGTAAAAGTTCTCTCTCAGTAAGTGGACTGTAGTTTTTATTACTTGTTGCTCAGCTCGCTCGTTTCGACTCCTTACTCGATGGAGTCAGAAGTTACACAGATTCGTTAGACACTCTGAGCGCTAGAGGGCGCTCTACATTTACATACGTACACTGAACACTCTTTATACTTCTATACCAAATACCTGTGCATATAGTGAACCTGTTTTTTTTAGTCGAAGTTGTACATAGTTTTTTTAAAAATAGTTTACATGTGTAAAAAAGGGAAAATAATAAATTTTAAAATTACGAAGTTTTTATAATTTTTTAAAGAAACTGTCTTAATATTTTACTAAAAAAATAGGTTCACTATATTTTGTATATTGTTTTATATATGTTAAAAAAATATTTATCATATTTAAGAGAGTACTTTTTTAAAAATCGTACCTAAACATGGATGTATTATGAGATCTCAAAAATTATGTCCAACTTAAACAGAAAAAAAAAATGTTTTTAAGTTAAAAAATTATTTTTGTATTTTTACAGAATGATTTAAATGCCTATATTAAGATCACAAAAAAAAAATCTAAGCTCTATTTGAATTTTTTTAAAAAATATATGTCCCATATATATTTATATAAACAAAGAGTCCTATTTTTGGCATTTTACTCTTTCGAGCATGTCCTGGTACCCTTTTAGCTTGCGAATTTTAGTCAGAGCCATAATTTTGCAACTCGATGCTTCAAACATATTGGTTTTACATATATCGATATTGTCCTGTGGATTTAAAAATTGCATATTAAGAGCTTTTCTTTTTTTCCCTAAATAAGTAATTGTTTGTAAATCAAATTAGTAACTTTTTGCTCTAAATTTCAATCTTTATTAAATAAAACATTTATTTAAAATGGTTTTTGCCATTTTTGAAGTTTGACATAATAATACTGAATTTCCTCTAATAAAATGCTTCTTGTAATCGAGAGGTACCGCGGTATGGTTACTAACAAGGGACTTATTGACTCGGGGCCTGTGTGTCGCGAGTTCGAACCTCAGTGCTGTTGACGACTGGCCTTGAGGAGAGTGTGACTCACGTTAAACCTGTCGAACCTCTAAGTCCTCCCGTGTGCGGGGTGTGGAAGCTCGGAGAGAGGGTGTCAGGTTAGGTGTCGTCCTCGTCACTTGACATTGGTTCAGAATTAAGAGGTCCATCACTAATAGCCCGTGTGTTGCTTTGTACTGCGATGTTTAAAACATTCACTCTCAATTTGGAAATTTCGTAATATTTAAGTGTCATCACAGGACATGATACAAAATTTTTTTAGAACCAAACTGCTACCGGTTACTACTACGAATCGTATGAGTAGGTACCAGGTGCTTTGAAAAAGTACAAATTGTGTGTAATTTTTTTGAAAATCAAATTTTAACTTTTTTGGATATACGGAATATTGAATTTCATCTTGAATTCATTTGGAACATTCGAGTTAAAATTATTTGAAAGAAATTACAGTCGAGATATTATGTGCTTTCTTTTCTAATTCTAGAAAAAAATCTCGCTTTCAGAGAGTTTTTCGATAGTTAAATATCCCTTTAAGACCCGAATTACTTTTATCTTCAAATATTAAATTCTTCTGGTAATTAATACTATATGGACCCCAATGACATTCGGAAAAATAATAAAAAAATTCCCGCTCCCCCACCCCCTGAAACGTAGACGGTACCCGCACGATCGTGCGGGTTGGGCATTATCTGTGGAACAGGTCACCTCTGATATTTTACGAGTTATACATTTTTAGCTCTAAGTTGATAGAAGAAACAATCTTAATTCAACTAAAATTGTTACACATAAGAAAATTATTGATGTATAATTAACTCTTCTATTAATTCATTATTTATTTACTGTAAAAACCTTTTGTTTTGTTTTTGACAAGTATGAATAACCATTGCATTTTTCACAACATGTTTTCGAACTGCTTTCGTAGTTTTCAAATCTGCACTTGCGAGGCCTTGAAATATCATCAACACATCAAAAATGGCTCTACATGTCAAGCTTTTTATCCTGGAATGGTCAGGATAAAAGCCATGGCATGTATAGCAGGTAGATAATAACACTTCGATCTTTTTGAGAGTGGTATTACAACACTGTTATCTTCATCATCAGTTAAAGAGCTTTTGTTAGTAGGTGGAGAGGCTGATTACGCTTCAATTATCTTTAGCTTAAATTTTAAGCGATCCATTTTGATTTTTAGAGGAATTTTATTTGATACTGCATCTTGTTTGCACAGAAACCAAGAATTTTAAACAGCTAAATTAATGTAATGAATGTGTTAAAAGAGACTTTTATGGTAAACAATAATCCAAAATTGTCTTTCCATTTCAAATATTCCAATGTGTTTCTTCATCCCTCTCATCTGAACTTAATCCTCCTTCCACTATACACGATTCATACGTTTTGTTCGCAGCACTGTCATCATCCGAGAGATCACTAAGTTTTGATGTAAGTTCAATCTGATTTATTCATCAATTGAAAAATTTCTTCCGTGAGATTTCTCCTTTTAGATACCTGAAAAAGTTTTTCGTTAAAAGCTAACACAGTATTACTTGAAAAATAGTAAAATGTATCAGAAGTTTTTATTATTTCAATATATATATATATATTTAAACCACACAAAATACTAACTCCCACCGGAAAACCCAGATTTTGGGGGAGGCGGGACAGATTTGGCTGCAGATATATGTGGAGAGGATAAAAGTGCCATACTCCTCAAAAATGTATGAAAAAGAAAACTAATTGCAAAAAAGAGAGAGAAAGAAAAGAAAGGACTCATCCATGGCGACTCCCAAGAAGATTGGTTATTATTTATATAACTATATATTTCATTTTTTCGTAGGCTTTCTCCAAAAATATTGAAACAGAAAAGAAAATTCTCTTGGTAAGTACTTACCTTTACAGTTGCAGTAACTCAAGTAAAGCGAAACCCGCACGGTCGTGCGGGTAATGAAATTCCGAGTCCCACAAGCAACATTAATAGAGTATAGCTAATATTTCTTCTATTTTACAATTATTTGAACATTAATACAAAAATTTGTATCTATGCAATTAGAAATATATATTGATAATTACCTTTTTATGACAGATGAAAAGAAAACGTGTCTTCGTTGTATTTGAAAACAAAGCTAGATTTGGCAGCTGAAAGTAAAACATGGACCACAACCATCGTCTGTTGATAAAAAGTAACACTTTACACTTTCTGCAAACTGGCTTAATCGTTAGATTCGCTATTTTCTTCCATGCAACTATTCCCAAACCAAAAACGTATAATAATATTTAACCGGCACGATCGTGTGGGTTGGGTCTTAAAGGGATATTATGTACATGTCATCTTCTCCAGTATATTTTGTTAATTAGGTCACCCAAAGCAATGAAACCTGAGAAACCACCGAAAATTCTGATTTGAAAAGAAAGTGATTTAAATCCTCATCAAAAAGGGAAAAAAACTCTTTCGAGTCCTTTCCCGAACTACTCAAAAGATGATTAATTGAATTTTAACTTTTCCACTAATCTAAAATAGAGAATTTATATATAGGCCAACTTTTCCTTTTACATTACATCTCTAGATTTCTATGATGTGGCCAATAATATATTATGATATGATTAGTCCAGTATATAGAAAGGATCAGGCAACAAACATTACAACTTACCTTGAAAAATTTCTTAAAATAATCTTCTAAGGTAGACCATAAAAGCATATCACTATATAAAGAATTCTGACTTCCGTAGAGCTCTCAAAACATCCCCCCCCCTTTAAAACTCGTATCTAAAATACTGCAATACAATGAAATAAGTTTAATGCGAAAACGCTTAAGACGAAATACCGGTTAACACTAAATAATACAACACGGTCCCCGACTAACTATTATGTATTTTCATACATTTTTTTTTCTTTAACACGAAACGAAGCTTTCCTAACACGAAAAAAATTCTCTTCTGGAAATCAACAAAACACGGAAAACACCAACCGGATTGGACTGTCCAACTGTAGCATCGAAAGAATTCGTTGCAGTTGATGATGATAATATATGTACAGCCCCAAATTTTGGCAAAGACTTTTTGGAGTTCGAAGCTCAAAAGATATCGTTGATGCAAATTCCGACGATAAAATTGGAGTGAATAATGCAGCTCCTGTTCCCACGTCGTCTGAAATGAGGAACATCATGGAAAATATGCGCAGTTATTTAGACGCACATTCCAATGGTGAAATGAATAACAAAATGGATGACATCGAACAATTTGTTGACAATTTGATGCTAAAAAACAATGCAAAGAAAAACATCAGATATTTTCCCAAAAACTCACAATAAATGTTTAGTTGTTCAAAAAAACCTCAATAAATTTTGTGTTAAATTTCATTAAGTTCTTGTGAATGTTTTTCTTTCATTGATTTTTATTATATACATTCATATGTACAAATATCTATAAAAATAAAATATATTCCAATGAACTTAATTTTCTTGAATATATGGTTTTTTTTGCTATATACATTAACATGAAATTCTTTTAACATGAAAAAATATTTCAGTCCCCTCAGTTTCATGTTAAACGATTTTCACTTTAATTCCGAATTTGCATTCAAAGTAACACCATTAAATTTTGAATTAAGGAGTATTGAACAAAAAAAAATCCCTATTCTAATAATATGCATTTTTTAAATTATTAAATTTTTTTAGAAATGAAAGTTATTAAAAATGAGCAATATAGAAGATTTCATATTGTATCAAATGATTACCACATTCATTTGAAAACAGACATTTTTTAAGCATCTCATAACTCAGAAATGTGCAAAAAATCAGAATATTTTATATTTAGTTTTATTTTATAAGAAACCAAAGTTCTCGGTTGAAAAAAAAATTTCATGCGAGAAATTTTCTATTTCTGTAATGAGGACGTGCATTGGTATTTAACCATTGCAGACCTCGTACATACCCCAGGAGCTGATATAACTTTTTAGTGTTACCAATTAACGCAAGTAATTTAGACGCCCAGTTTCCTCCACAGAGGGAGACACTTGAGCTCGCGTGCTGCGAAATGTCTTAGGAGAGCACCCAAGCAAAACAGGCACTCGAGGGATTTTTTTATGTCGTATAATCACACGACATGGCCGTTGTCGATTTTCTGCGTCATGAAAATCTACCGACTTGGGCCGGGGTCGAACCCGCCACTTTAGGTACAGAAGGCCAGCGACAAACCCCCAGCCGGCCATTTAGTGCTTAATTATGTTCATTAAATGAACTCTTCACCCGGTATTATAGTTAAGTTCTCCTTGATTGTAAGATCCACCATATTTATTTTAAATATGTCAGGCAAAATTAATTTAAATTATATAAGAGCGTGAAAGAGAGAGGGGTAAGGTGTGTGTGTGTGTGTGTTGTAACGTCGTCAGATGGTAGCGTGAAAATAATACATCACAGCAAGGTTGTGGGAGTAAAAAAAAAATACTTTTAATTTTTTTTTCTCCAATAGGAGAAAAATTGATTTAAGTTAGATTAAGAAGTTGATAATTTCCATGCCAAGCCAGTATGGAGACCCCGTTTTGGGGTCGCTCACTCCACAGCTTGTCTCCGTCCAGTCCGCAAGGCGTTTTTACTCATTCGTGTTTCGGATTCCTGGTCAGCATCACCGAGCAAAAAACTCTGGGATTCTCCTCTCCGCTTCCTCAATCGATCAGCCCTTCTCTTTTTCGAGCTCTTTTTTCTTCTTTTGCTCGTTCTCTTTTTTTCTCCGGTCTCCTTCGTCTCCTGAAAAAGAACCCTTTTAAACACCAGGGGTGTGTTCACAACACGCCCCTCGCTCCTTCTTATTCGCAGGTCACCAAAGTCTCTCTTGACCTCCTCCTTCTTCCTATTGGCGCATAACACGCCAAAACACACCCGAGCTGTCTGGCCCAAGGCGCCATAGTTCCTTGTCCACATCTGGACACACTTGTCCATCACGCCACCTGTTTCTTCTAGTATTCCATTCACAAAACCCTAGAAAAGATGACATGATTATTTTGAGATACGCTTTGCCTATTGTCAAAGGAGCGCCGAAGTCCATTATGGCGACCCGTCTGCCGCCTCCACTCCCTGAGTTCAGACAATAAAAAAATGGCCCCATGGCCACGTGCACTGGTCACTCCCCAGCTGGTTGATCACAACAATCCAGGGACAATCGATGGGTGTCGTTCTTGTCCTTGACCAGCTGGTGAACCATAAAACCTATTGTGAATCGGAAGATGGGAGTTCACTCCCATCGAAGATGTCACAGTGTATGTCGTCCTCGTAAAAAAAGTGATCTCCATCGCCATTACCAAATTTTGCTTGTAGTGCAACAAACGTTGTGAGAAACGAATGCTTTGATCAGCTCAAGCTAAAGTACTTGAGCTGATCAAAGGTGTCATTTGCAGTAATATTTAATTGAATCGTTTGCAATGGAAATTGCGGAAGCTTCTAAAACAGGGATACTCAACCTTTTTTCTTCCGGGCCACATGTATATGTTTGTTTTTTCACGTGGGCCGGATACGTATGATGACCATTTCATGCAACATGAGGATTAATGGAGAAGGGGAGGGGGAGAGAAATGCTTTAAGACCAAGATAACAGGAAATTTAAAATGTGGAAAATTGATTAAAATGTTAAAACTCATATTTTGCTTTTTTTAATTATCATTTTTTATATATATTTTTTTTATTTTTGTCACTGAATTTTTCTAAGTTGGAAACATTTAAGAATCACCCCTTCACAATTTCGGCATCAGTAAACGGTTTCATATATGATTACCAATAATAATATAAAAAACTTCATAGGATGTCTTTGTTACCACTGTGACGTTACCACTGACAAAACACTTTGTTGCTGTTGGAAAGGTTATTCAAGAAAGCCTATTTATCACCTCTTGAAAGAGATCAAGGAAAAATATCATTGAGAACGATTCCTGTTTATTGGCATTTTTTAAATACTGCACTTTTGTGACAAATCGAACAATTACTGATCCATGCTAGTTTTCATTATAGAATAGTCAACTTCGCAATCATCTTGAAATAACCTATTCTCTGCGAATATTTTTCGCTTGCAAAATGCGAAAGATAGTTAAAAATTAGTTCCACTCATAAAATGATTCACTGTTGTCTATTATCACTAATCAGAAAAAAAATATCAATTCGCACCCATACGACATGGACAGCAAAAATCAAAATTGATACATTTAACTTTATAACGAAGAATTTCCCACCAAATTTTTACTAACAAATGAATTTTTCAGAGCAATGGGCCCTGACCGGGGCACTTAAAAAGGCCCTGTGGGTTGCCGGTTGAGTATCGCTGCTTTAAAGCAATGGTTCTTAAACTGTGGATCGCGGACCTCCAGGGGTCTGCGTGGGGTCTCGGGTCCTTAAAGGTCTCTCATTTCACGTTGAGATTTCTTTCTTTCACAGACTCTAAAAGACCTCGTGGAAAAGTTGAAAGATGTGTCATCCTAGATTAGATTTCTAAATGATTCCCAATAAAAATGTTTACTAGAACATGTATTTCAATTAAAAATATTCAATATAGCAGAAGCACACATGTGTAAAGATTTATCAAATGCCAGTGAAAATTAAGAACTGAATTCACATATAGTGCATGCACCATTACGTTAACGATTGAATCCATCTCAATTTCTTAATCGAATTTCGCCTGCATTATTTTTTTTATTTTACGCCGATATTATTTATTTATTTGCAACA
This sequence comes from Trichonephila clavipes, assembly GCA_019973935.1. Taxonomy (NCBI): domain Eukaryota; kingdom Metazoa; phylum Arthropoda; class Arachnida; order Araneae; family Nephilidae; genus Trichonephila; species Trichonephila clavipes. The sequence continues at coordinate 47,106 of BMAU01004820.1, read as the reverse complement.
AGTGTTTTGTAATATTTATATAAAATATATAATTAGATCAATATTATTTTCTTAAAGAATAAAAAAAAAGAGTTTTTAAACAGTCTGTATAAATAGCACAGAGGTAGTCTTAGGACTATTCAGAAACCTTTAAATCATTGAATCATATTTTAGGAGTCAAGAATAGTTGTTAAAAATTTGGAGGGTTCGCGATGACTGACTGATACATAAAGGGGGGCAACGGCGATCGGAAGTTTAAGAACCATTGCTCTAAAGAAACCCTTCCGGATTCCTATCTCTACTCGACACAGTTCACAGTTGACACTAATCACAGTTAACACGAATGCCAGTTAATCCATTGGGTGCTTCGGGCGGGCATCCAGGGGCCCGGAAGGACCCAGATAAGTTGGACTTACCAGTACTTTTTTTATTATAAACTTCGATCCACCTGTGCCAAGGGGGCATGTAGATCTTCTGCACCCAGGGCCCGAAATGAGCGTAAATCCTGCTCTGGGAAACTCTCCTTATAATTTTTAACTACAATGAATTGCCACAATTTCAGCCTGCAGTCCACTCTCCAATATATTCCAACGTGTCGACTTGGAGTCTCGGCAGATTTGACTAACGTTAGCTTCTCTATTCTTGGGTCCTGAGTGGAATCGGGACAAGAAGAATGTGCTGCAATGAAACATCACTGATTACGGCTTCGATGCCACGCGCGCGTTACTATTCTACTTCTAGAGTTACCAGTGGTTATACAAAAATCTCCCTTTTGGGAATGGGTATACTTTAAAAAACACGTAGAGCAGGGCTGGGCAATTAGAGGTCCGCCAAGACAGTCAGAAAATGAACCGAGATTTCTTTCTCATACGCAATCAAAGATTCATCTTTTGTTTTTCCCTATTAAGAAAAAAAGTACCTGAAAGCGTTTTTTTACTAATCATGTAAGTTTGGAGGACCAGATTAAAATAAGATTTCAGGATTTTAAGAAAATTGAGCCTAAATTCAATTTATTCTGCTATCCCATTCTGCTTTGTGAAAAATGCTTCTATTATAATAATATTTTGCCTGTATATAGCTCAGACCTCTCTACACAGGCTCAACTTAGAATTTTTGAAATATGTAACTTAGAAGTGGGTTTATCTATGTTTTACGACAACAGGGAGAAATTTTAAGAAAAAAACGCCGATAGTTATTTCAATTGGTTGTAACTCTGAAAATAATGTGAATTTTTCAAAAATCATACTTGAGCCTCTGAACAGAGGTCTGAGCTATATACAGGCAAAATATTATAATAGAAGCATTTTTCACAAAAAGAGAACATTTTGAAAAAAAGTTATTCTAAGTTAATTTTTTGCCGAAGTATTGTATTTAAATAATTTTTTTTGTCAAAATGTCCTTAAAAACAATTTTATACATGTATCTAAGTGACACTAAATATCATGAAAATTACCTATCAATGCGCTTTTTTAAAATCACGTGTCCGAACATAGTCGGATACCTTAAACAAGCAATCTCATTCCTGATTTAAAAAAAAGATGTGGAAAAGTGTGATGGGGTACATTTGTCTCATTAAACTCATTCTAAAATTAAATGTGCCTGAAGGTGTTGATGATATAAAATTAGCGCAATAGGGGGTGAAGTCCGACCCTCCCCCCTATTGATACAATATATAATAGTAACGGTAACATATACGAATATGCGATTCCGTATATCGTCGGCCTAATTATCAGACTGCGTAACTCCACCGAAGTAATTGATTTGATATAGGAGTGCAACGCGCCAAGGACTTTTTGGCGCGATTCCTTAATCGCGCCAAGCAGTGGTTGTTGTCGGGTTGCACGAAATCCAAGATGACGGCCTAGCGTTTTCCTTTTGTTTTGTCTACGCCATGCCTCAGTGCGCCTCCGCTTTTAATTTATTCCTTCGATCAGTATAATCACTATTTTTTTAATTTCATAATAAAACTAAATTTCGAGGGGAGAGGGGGTGGCTAGATTTTAACATAAAGTAAATACAACAGAAAATAATATTAATGTATTACACTTCCAGATCTAAATTATTTACAATTTTTTAAGCGTTCATTACACAAAATTTGTAACTATATCGCACGATAAAAATATCAAAGCAATCCATGTTGTAATATTATTGCCTATCTTGGCGAACATAAACAACAACTTGACGCCTAGCCCTACTGTATCAAATTAGCATCCCAGATGGAGTTGCGCAGTCTGATAATTAGACCGACCATATGTGTCGTGTAATATGTACTAGATTATACAGCTATAATCTTTTATGCCCCACCCAATTACTCACTATTTGTGTTCTCGTTGCGCATGCTCGTGGTATACTTTAAAATTGAGGAATACGTAGTATCTAAAATAATAAAAGTTTTATCTACACCCAGGGTGGGCATTAAGTCGATCACGATCGACCTGTAGACCACCAAGATATTTTGGAGTGACCGCATTCACTAAGACCAGTGGCGTAACGTACACCCCCGCATCGCGGGGGGGGGCAGGGTTCGAAGGGGCCCAAAGCCTGACTGACACAAGTGCCTACCCTTTGTAAAATTCAACGTGGGGGCCCAAAACCTGACTTTGCAGGGGGCCCAAATGTTCTCCGTTACGCCACTGACTAAGACTTAGTAATCAATCTATCATATGAAGATCTAGAAATATAGTATTGATTCGAATCTAAGCCGCACACCAAATTCTCAACAAGATTTTGTGAAAATTTTAAAATAGTCTAAAATGGTTTATTGATATCCAATTTTACAAAATAAAAATAAATTTTAAAGGGAAACTAATAATAAGTGAATAATTAGTTATTTTATCAGTATTATAAACTTCTCTCTAAATACATGCATGAAGCTGTAATTGCTCTAAATACCCCATTCAACAATTTTTTCCCCTTTCATTCTAAGCCGCACCCAATTTTCAGTAGCATTAACATTGGGAAAAAGTACGGCTTAGATTTGAGCAAATACGGTATTTTACAAAATAAGGAGGGAAAAAATTGAATCCCAAGAGAAAATTTCGTTGAATAGAAAATGGGCTTCACTATCTGGAGATTATTTTACGAAGAAAATTGTAAAATGCTTTTGGTTCCAGGAAAAAGTTTGCTAAATAGAGAAATTCGTAAAATAGAGGTCCGTAAAATGGAATCCGACTGTATTGTATACTTTCTTTAAGCTCACTACAACTGCGCCATTGGGTGGATCGCAATACCTTCAAAACATTAGAAGTAGCCCGTACCCTGAAAAAAGTCTGCCTACCCCTGATCTACACTACTAAAATTCTAAGATAAGCCATCGTTTCTTTCTTCCTATCTATCTATGGGTGTCTTTCTTCTCACGAACCGCACCACGCTGTAACTCGCCAAAGGTACCAAAAGATAGGAAATAATCCGAGGAAGCCGTTTTGACCATTTATATTCCGATATTGCAATTAGTTGGAAAGAGATTAATTAAAAATATTTAAAATATTCAAATCAATACTCACCTGCATTGTTGTAACAACGTTATTGTTATAAAAATTACGTAATTTGGCTTCGAAAATCGATTTTTAGCCAAACTGGCCACGTCTTCACTGTTACAACAACGCAAATGAATTGTGCTTTTTTATCGTTTTTAATTAATATCTTTTCAAATTATTGTAATTTAAGAAATTAAATGGTCAAAATGGATTCCTCGGATCTTTTCCCATCTTCGGCGCGTTTTTGCGTTTACCGTTTCTTGTATAAAGATAGTCTTACATTAATAGATACGTCTGTTTACGTATGAATTTAAGAACACGCATCCAAAAATAAGCAGTCGTTTCAATTGCTATCTGTATGAATTTTTTGATTCATTATTTACCAAAAATGGATATATATTAATAATTTTTTTAAAATATTTAAACCTGTATGTGGTTTTCTATTATTTATTACAAAATTTTAATAAATTAATTATTAATAAATTATTTAATTCGTAGATTGTTTGTTTTCTTGTGAATAAAACTGGATTAGCTTTGTAAATTATAAATCGAAAATGGAAATTTGAAAAAAAAGAGATCTTATCTCGGGGGAGAAAAGAGCTTTATACTTGAAACTATTTATTTTATACTATTTATTTTGTGTTTATCTTGAGAGAGAAAGTACAAAAAAATCAATTGTGGATCTCAGAAAGAAGAGAATAGAGAAAGTGTGATATTACTAATGAAGATTTACTACTTTTGAAAGGAATGATGTCTTATAATTCTTTTAAATAATACGCAGAAGGGAAAAAAGGAATAAATAGAAGTTTTATACTCGCATCTAATAGGCGAAACACGATTCGTTTGTTAAGAAACCACTACTGTTGTAGCTGGCAAACAGAACAGTGGCTTAACGGAGAATTTTCGGGCCCCCCTGCAAAATCAGATTTTGAGCCGTAGCCGGATCTTACGCAATTGGCATCGCTCAAGCTTTGGGGCTCCTAGAGTCCTGACCCCCCCCGCGGTGCAGGGGTGACGGGGGTGTACGTTACGCCACTGAAACAGAACAAATACGTTATGTGTTAAAAAAAGAAATCGGTGCTCACGTTAATTCGTGAGATTGCGTAGCAGTATTGGGAAAATTAACGCGTTTAATATCTATAGTGCGTGATAACACTTAACTAAAACTTAGTATTTTGTAAAAACTGTATGGTAAAAGTACTTGTATGAATAAGAATATTGAATAATCAATTTCCATCGCAAGCTACTTTATTCCAATAATCGGACTCAATTTTCAGAGGTTTTATCCTACATTTGGTTAGAAGAGTCATTGAAAAAAATACTAGAACATATTAAAATTTAATCTGAACACAATGTGATTGCAATTATAAATTCCCAATCGGCGTTTTTTGTTACATTAACATGAAATTCCTCTTTTTCTTACTTGTATCGTGCTGCCATCTATGTGTGTGTGTGATTACTAGCGCTAAATAGTTCTCTAATGGAAATTTTCCTTAATTTCCTTCTTTACTTTTCCGAAAAATTTAGTAATTACGATTACTCAACATGTTATCACTAATACATATAGATTTGATGTCGCTAATGGTAATTGAAAAATCCCTCAATTCTTCTAATTTCCATACCAGGCAGTGGAAAGTATTTTCATCGTTTTAAGGCTTTCAAATTATTCTTTCTCTTTGTCAAATACGATTAAAATGAAAACGTAGAATTGGGATTAGAACTCATTGAATTTGCATTTATTACAAGTAAAAGCAAATTAATTTTTAAAGTAATTGTTAAGAAAAAATACATAATTTGATTTAAAATTCACTATTAAAAACGACAATGAACCAATAATATTTGGTCACGAAATTAAAATATATATTCAAATAAAAAGTAAATAGATATCTTAAGATAATTGTGTCAATAAAATACAGTAATATTCAAAATACAGTGAAGTACGTTTAACGCGAAAACGCTTATGACAAAATATCAATTATCAAGAAATAATTCAACGGTCCCGACAAACTACTATGTATTTTAATGCAATTTTTTTCTCTTAACGTGAAAAGATTTCTCTTCTGGGAATGAACAAATATGGAAACACCAGAGATTTAAGAGGGTTGTGAAATGACAGAGAGGTGGTTTCACACTTTTTTTCTGCATTATTGAGTTGTCCTATAACATCATTTGAATAATTCGTTGCAGTAGATGTTGATAATGTATGTACAGCCCCAATTATGATGGACAATGACATTTTGGAGTTTGTTCAAAGCTCAAAAAATATCATTGATATAGATTTCGACGACGAAAAAAAAATGAACAATGCAGCACCTGTTCTCGCGTCATTTGAAATGTGGAACTGCTTGAAAACTATGACCAATTTCTTAGACGCACATTCCAATGGGGAAATAAATAACAAAATGAACGACATCGAACATTTTGATGCTAAAAAAGACAATGCAAAGAAAAATACCAGATTATTTTCAACAGACTCAATAAATTTGCTTTTAATAAATTTGCTCAATAATTTTGCTTTGCTCATTTGTTTTGTTTTTTAAAAAACTTTAAAATTTTGTATTAAATTTCATTCAGTTCTTGTGAATACTTTTGTTTCATTGATATTAATTAAATACACGCATATATACATATCTATGTAAATAAAATGCACTCTAATGAACTTAATTTTTTTGAATATATGTATATTTCTCTGCAATATCCTTTAACACAAAATTCTTTCAACTCGGAAAAAATATTTCTTTCCCCTTAATTTCGTGTTCACTGTGTACGTAATATATTCTTACAAAATTAAAATTTTGTTTAGTATGCAGTTTTTGAAATGAAATAAGGAACATATTTTATGCCGGGTGAGTGAGTGAGTGAAAATTAACGTCGCACTGTTCAGCTACACGAAAGCTTTTGGCATAGGACCTCATAATTTTGAACCATGTTCATGTGATGAGGATGATACACCTGAGCTGTATATCGATCTGAGAGTATACCGATATGCACCCTCTCTCCTAACTACCACACCACTCCAACGGTAGGACGTTTGAGCTCTCGACAGATTTAACGTGCATCGTTCCCCAACACGGCGAGTCTTTAGTGGTACTGGGCTCAAATTCGTGACGATCCAACAACGATCTAACCTTGACCACTTGGCTACCACGGCCACATATTTTATGCCGGAAAAAATATGTTTGATCAAATAAAAATGAGTAACACAATGAAACATTCTGCTCACTTTATGGTTGTGAAACTATTGAATCGTTATAGTATTTTGCATGTGTGAGCCATTTTACATCGGTATTAGAGTTTCTGATGTACTAGCCGAGGGATGGCGAACCACTGACACAATATTTTGGATACGCCAGCGATCAAAATATATATAGTTTGCATTTTATTTCAAAATAACAAAGTTTACAATGAAATATTACGAACAAACGCGAGTGATCTGTCGTGGTGCGATGGGAGCACACTCGTTTTTTATTGTTTTGCCTTAGTTACGTCGTGGAATACGATTGCTTATGATACAAAGTTTGTCTACGTATAGCATAGTCAATTTCATTGTATCAAATGTATTTTAAAGTTTATTTGTATTATATTTATGATTTTTAAGCGTTATTTGACATGGCTAGTTCAGTAAAGAAATGAAAAGGGCAAGATATAAGTGTAAAAGAGAATATCAAAAATTTGTGGTGATTCTAGAAATATGGCATTATTAGTAAAAGGTGTGTGTTCAGGAATAGTGGTATGCAGGACATCGTATGTAAAACGGCATTTTGAAACAAATAGCAAATCCTCTTGTCAAAAAGTAAACCTCAGCAAAAATAATTAATTGCTTAAAATCCGATTGGCAGATTGCTCCAATTAAGCGTGTATTCTACTAACAGTAACATCTTACAATCCAAACATGAGTTATTTGTCATCCAATCTGCAACAACAAAACTCACACTAATGTAACACGCATAACTAAAACATTTACAACTATACTGTGCAAAGCAGTGGCGCACACAGGAATTTTTCAAGGAGGTGGGGGGGTCCGGGGTTGAAAGTTCATTCTTGTATCATGCTCCTTTTGATTTGTCGATTTTCGGGAACAAAACACAGTAAAAAACTAATTTTTGAATCACTAATTGGCATTAATTAATAAAATTAATCATTAATAACAAGTAATTAATTAAATTTTACGTACTATATACTTAGAATTATGATCAATCGGAAAAAAATCAAGGCTTTGGGGGGAGGTCCGTACCCCCCCTGTGTGCGCCACTGGTGCAAAGGGTATTTTTCGTAGTAAATAAAGAGTTTTGTGTGTTCTTAGTATTAAGTTTTATATTATTTTCCCAATAATCAGTCAAAATTATTTGACGGCGCGTCTATACTTCATTAAATTCTTTTTTAGAAAAAAAATGGCGGATTGATCCATGAAGGTTCGCCACCCCTGTTCTAGCCTTTTTCCTTCCCGAAAATGCATCAAAATTTCGATCAATCTAAAAATAAATAATTTAATTATAATAAAATTAGTTTATCGCGTTACCTCTCTCTGTTCCTCGGGTTGGTTGAGGTGGAGATCTCGATGGTTGTTTAGGTTTCCGAGGGTATCCGAACGCAATTGGAGTTGAGAAGTCTAAAAAATTGCACTCGAAAAGATGCAAACATATAAGCAAAATAAATCATTTTTATTAATTTAACATTAAATCTGATTACACGATATGTAGACCAGACAATCAAATAGTAATAAATAATGGGTACTTATATCTTTAATAAGAAGAAACCTCAGAAACTCGCCAACGAGGAATCTTCTAATAACTAAACGATTCTAATTCCGGATGATAATTCAGGAATATAGGATTAGAATTCAAGCAGAACTAGCATGGCAATATTGTCCGCATAATAATTATTTTCTATCTCACACACTATTTATATTCTATATCGTAATGACGTTCATTTTGGTAAGTGGAGCTGTTCTATCTCAAGTACCAGTTTGTCTAGACAGGAAAAAAACGAGTTAGAGAGGATAGACCTCGTGGTTAGCCCATTGTTTCAAGTTATGTTAGAAAGGTAATAATTTTCAAAGTATCATTTTGTCTTATAATATTTGGTGATTTATTTTCTATCCTTGACACAATTGTATTTTAAAGTTTATCTGTGTTATATTTAGGATTTTTAACTGTTGTTTAATATGGATAGTTCAGCAAACGAACAAAAAGTGCAAGTTAGTAAGTGTAACAGAGAATTTCAAATACGGTGGACCGAGAAACATGGGCTTTTTAGTAAAGGCGACAAAGCAGTATGTGTTTTATGTTCTGGAACAGTGGTATGCAGAACATCATCTGTAAAACGGTATTTTGAAACAAATCACAAACCCTCTTGTCAAAAAAAGTGAACCACAGTAAAAATAATTAATTGCTATGAAACCGTTTGGCAAATGACTCAAACTCAGCTTATATTCTACAAAAAGCAACACCTTACCATTCTAATATAAGTTATTTGTCATCCTATCTGCAGCAACAGAAGTCACACTAATGTTACTTTAATTTGAATTACACGAATAACTAAAACATTTATAGCTATACAGCGCACAAAAAGTATTTTTAGTAGTAATTTGTATTTTATTTGTATTTATTTTTATTATTTTCCCAATAATTACAAGTCAAAATTATTTGACGGCACGCCTATACGTCATTAGACACTTTTTTAGAAAAAATGGTACGTTGATCCAAAAAGGTTCCAGCCCTTGGCCTAGACCTATAGTGATTTAGGCCTAGACATGGAGGATGGTCATCAGATTACAAACAGTCTAACCACTGTTGCCAGTTGACATACGTCTCGAAGTTCAGTATTTCGGAGAATATATCTGGAAAAACAATCGACCATAAAAATTATTCGAATCATTATCATTGGGGCTGAATCAAGAACAAGACGAGACTCCAGCCGAAGTCTTGGGCCCAGGCCAAGTTGGCTTATGCCTTAAGATGTCTCTGTTTACAGCATAAAGCCTTCTTCATATAAACGAATTTCTCATATAAAACTAATTGAAACAGTTTAGTAATGCCAGTAACTTATTAAAGATGTAGAGAGTGTAATACCGTGGGTTTCTCAATGATGAGACCCCAAGGATGCTTTTTGTGGCTTATTGAATCACGATCACGCACAATATAAAATTAAATTAATCTTAGTGCAAATTTTAATAGACAAAAAAATCTCCCGAGTTGACACTTTTAGAGAAAGCACAAAAATGAGCCAGGAGGGCATTCATCACATCTACTATCGGCAAGTACAAAATCTCCATACTTAGATCGCTGGCGGAACTTACCAACCTCTCTCTTCGATATACAATTATCGAATTTTCTCACGTGAACTCGCGCAGGCGCAGTACTTCGGATCAGTCTCGTTACCACTTATCGTTCTAGAATGCTATCTAGAGTTCGCTGCAAGATATACATATAGAGAAAGAGAATATGTTGTTGTTGTTTTTACTAATGCCACCTGATCGGCAAATGCCAGATCGAGGCCCACGAAATTATCAAGGCAACGGGCTAAGTGACGCCTGTCATTAGCTGTAGCTTTGAGCACCATACAGGTGACAGTATGATTTGGTTCGGTTTCATCCCAATTTAGAGGGAGAACGCTCTGTGGGTGGTCAGAGGGCTCCCAACTCTATTCCCCTTTCACCAACCTCACGAGAAGACTTGCGACTCCAGGGCTGTTTAGAGTACCCCCATGCCGCGAAGGCACTATACATTTACAAACATCCCTGTCTTCTCCGGGATTCGAACCCAGTCCCTACGGCATAGTAGTTAGCGACGCTATACCGGATGGGTGACAGAGAGAATATATATATATAATAATTCCCTCTATAGAATCCTTTTAATTAACTCTTTTAATAATATTGAAATAATCTTTTAATTATTTGGTTCGAAACTAACACCCTGATCTTAATCGTAATCGACAAATATTATTACATCATGAATCCCTTTCCCGCAATTATAACCAATCAGAGCTCTTATTACAAAAATGTCACGTGGTCTTCACCGTCAAGTATAAAAACCGATGCCTCTGGAAATCTCGCCCTCTCTCTTTGTTCGTTTCTCTGTAATCGTGTAGTCGGCTGCTTTGTGTTGTGTGTTGTAGTTTCTTTGTGTGTGTTGTGTCGTCCATGTTCATCGTAATGAATATGCCTAATTGTTTCAAGATATTCAATAAATTGGATTACTAATCTACCAGACTGCCTCGTCGATCTTTACATAAAACATGCATCAACATACGGAAAACCTCACCACCGGCCATGCCCTATCCTTTGGTTCGTTACAGTAATCTGCCATTCGCCACGTCTTACAATTAGTTCTTCCAATTCCCAGAAATATCATAGAATTATGATATACACTCAGGAACATTGAAAAAAGCGACCCAAGAAGGAAGCTAAGTACAATCGCGAAACTTTGCAAATAAGTACAGCGTAATGTGATATGCAAATGATCCAAGTTGTGTCCCAATACGCATGTTTATACACGCCGAGGTGGCGCTACAATCAGGAAGAGGGTGCTATACAAGCCAGTGCAAATTGAAGATTCATAAACGTGACGATTACCCGCCGATTGTAGGAAGACTTTGGTAAGCGAAACATGCCAAGTAAACGTGCTAGAAGACATTTCTCACAGTTCAGCGAGTTTGAGACAGGCCTGATCATCGGGATGAAAACTGCAGGCTGGTTGACGCGCCGTGTTGCTGTCCAGGTGGATCGTTCGGAGTGTGCCGTTAGAAATTGTTGAGAGCAGTGGACACGAGAAGGTACCCACGCGTGGAAAACCGGATCTGGAGTGACCAGGAAGACCACGAGGAGAGAGGATCGAAGGATCGTGCGGCAAAACTTGTGGGCCCCACAGTAACTCGTTCAACGATACGAGTAGACGTAGGCGTAGCAATTGTTCCACAAACAAGGCAACTGCGTCTACAGTGGTGCCAAGCCAGATCAATGTGGAATGTCACAGATTGGCAAAAGGTTGTGTTTAGTGATGAATCCCGGTTTGTTTTGGGGACAGATGATAACAGTGTACAGGTGTGGAAGCGCCCTGGTGAGCGGTACAATTCCCTCCACACTGTTCTACGTCGCACTGCCCGCACAGCTGGTGTAATGGTCTGGGGGGCCATAGCCTATGATAGCCGGTCCACTTTAATTGTGATGCGTGGAACCTTAACGGGCCAACGTTACGTTGATGATATTCTTCGACCGCATGTAGGGCCTTTCCTAAATGGTCTCCCCAGGGGCAATTTTCCAGCAAGATAATGCTTGCCCGCATACAGCAAGAGTTGCTCGAGACTTCCTACGTCATTTTCACACTCTTCCATGGCCGGCCCACTCCCCGATTTGTCCCCTATAGAGCACGTGTGGGATCAGCTAAAACAACAGATGCCATCGTGTCACTCTGTATATGATTTACAGTTGGCTGTTCAAGATTTAGGGCCCATCTGCCTCAGGACAACATAAGGTGTCTAATCAACTCAATGCCGGACCGTGTGGCGACATGTATTGCACCTGGAGATGGTCCAACGCGCTATTGAAGTTGCCCAGTATTTGTGTCGTTGCACACCCTGTATTCGTTTAATTGTCTTGTTTTTGAGATCAAGGGAATCTCTCATCTGTGTCATTATGTGTATTAAATTTCATTTCAATCCGATGCTTTCTTCTTGGGTCGCTATTTTCAATGTTCCTGAATGTATATATATGTAGGATTTTCCCTTTGAAACATTTTGTAAAAGGTTGAGTCATATCCTTTTCAGAGGACTATTAATGTCATTTTTGTTTATTACCGTATTCCGAAGCAGCGCCGTCTGGTGAGCTTTCGGAGCGCCGGCTTGAATGATTTTTCGGCAGAAGCCTACTTACCCCCGCCGGTTCAACACGTCACGTTTTTTTTTTGCGCATTTCGCGCCCAGCGCGGTTTCAATCCAAGCATGAGAAAGGTAATTGATTTCCCCGTCTTCTAAAGGTATAACTCAACTTTCAATTAATCTAATTTCTGCATATCTCTCTCATGTGTCTATTCCCCTTTTTTTATGCATATTTGAGTTGTTATTTTAATTTCGGAAGGGAATTGACGCAACCAACTTTTTGGTTTCAAATCTTATTTTATTGACCATGAAATTTCTAAAGATATCTGTAAAGATTCATAAGAATTGTGTGTATATTTTCAAAAAATAAATTTCGATTTTCCTTACTGTTAATTCTGTTTTTTTTTTTCCGATTTATTTGGAAATCCTTTATCCTTGGGTACCCAATGACTTTTAGCCCCCTCTTCAATGCGGGTGTTCACTGGCACTAAGGCTCAAACTCGTGACACACCGTCCACGGACCATAACGTATTAGGCTACCACGGTCATAAAACCCAAGTAGAGAGCATAAAATAATAAGACTAAAACACCAAAGAAACGAATCGAAATCAGAATTGACGAGTAGGGGGTTCCTTCCTTCCTCTGCCACTGGCAAGAGGGAAGATATCATCAGATTTTCTCGTGTCTTGGATTTTACAGCTAGGGGCTTATAGCTATTTTATTTTACAAATGCCAGGCCATTGACCATCAGGTCATTAGGCAACGGGCTCTCCAATACCTTTTTACAATGCAGTTAAGATCATTCAGTGCAGAGCACTCGTCCAAATGAGCGGCAGTCATGTCTTTTCCAGTGTCACACAAAACGCAGAGATAGGTGAAGTCACTAAATTAAAACGAAACAGATGAGCACAAAGGCAGTCATGTCCGGTTAAAAGTCTAAATTTAGCCACAGCAGCAGCACGAGGAGAACTTGGAATGCCGTGGGATTTCTTACATAGTGTACTCCAAGGCTTATCACGAGCAACACGAGAAGCTGTAAGGCGAAATGATTCCCTAAAAATCCTTTTAATTTCCAGTTTGGCAGAATGAAGTGTCAGGTCTCTTCGAAAGTTCTGAAGGATACCCGTTCCCTTTTTTTAAAAAGTCTGCCCTCTCATTTCCCCCAAAGACCACAGTGGGATGGTACCCATTGAAAGACGATCTCTTTCCTTTTATCTTTCCCAGGAGTTCTCTACAGTTCTGCACACGTAAACAATTATTCTCATTATAGTTGGACAAAGCCTGAAGGACAGAAGTAGAATCTGAAAGAATTACAGCTCTTTCAATGGGGGGAAGACGAATAGCAAGTTGCTGAAGGGCTATATGTATCGCTTCAACCTCACCATCAAAGTGAGTTGTCAAAGGGCCGGCATGTAGCTATTATACTCCGGGGCTTATAGCTATTATACTCACATTCATAAATAAGTCCGCAATATCTAGGAAAAGAAAAGAAACCAATACAAGAAAAACTGATGTGCCAATCTCCACTGAGCTTCGAAAAACTGTGGATGAATCTTATGACTACTTTAAATAATTTAGAACACCTGAGCTGGCACCCTCCTTCTAACCCTCTAACCACACCAACGGGAAGACATTGGCCCTCAATAGATTTAATGTGCATCGGTCCCCTCAACATGGCTAGTATTCAGTGGCACCAGATTACAAGTCTGTTACCATGACCACTCAACTGCAGCTGTGTAGTGCAGCACATTTTCCATAAATCTATCACTCCATATGCAGTGTGTCCGGGCTTAGAGTATCCAAAAGTAACGGCTTATTATAACGGAACTACCCATCAGAATGCAATAAATTGTTCATCTATGGATTGGAAAACTCTCCCGAGATTTTTTGGTTCTAGTTCGATCGGCAGCACGTGCGTGCATTATCCGGCAATCGCAGATGGTAAACTTTTTACACTGACTTCATAAGTAAAGATGTGGATGCCTCAATAAAAGGTGTAGTGTGTATTTTGGTTGATGGAATTGAAATCCGTCACGCGTGTACAGGGACGTGTTTGACCAGAATGGAATGTCGTTACTGGCTTGCCTAATAGACTTATCAGGACTCCTACAAAATGAATCACGCACACGATCAACAGTGTCTTCTATCACGAAAACCTAAGGATACTTTGCCAGTTTGAGGTACCAAAGTTCCCGTCTCCTTTAAGGTTCCTTCTTATTGGTGGATAAATTTTGATGTCGAAGAGCCGACATTCCATTCTGTGTGAACAAGTCGCTGCACACATGTGACTGTTTAAATTCCGTTAAGAAGACTTGGTACCCTAAAAATCACAAACCTATCGTTTTTTTTATTTTCATTTAATCTTATTCTTTGCATTATTATCTTTCGATTGATATATCACTTGTGCATGTCGGAAAGTTGGAAGTTGAATAAAACTTCATTTGAAAACAAATTAGGCAATTCAGCCACACCCCTTTTTAGAAAAAAAAACCCTAAAAATGCGTTATGATAAAAAAATCTATTTTATGAATAGAAATAATAACTATAAAAAGAATGTGTAGTATTAAAAGCAGAATATTTCCGAGGCAATACAATAATGTAATTTTTCTCTTCCTTGTGAAATGTGTGCATGTAAAATTTTTAAATTAAGGCATTTTATATTAATAATTTTATAATTTCTGTTCTTATTCCTGATATATTTTTCATACAAATGTAATACTTTAATATTATAAGAAGAAAACAGCTAAAATTTCTGTCGTGACAGAAAAAATTTTTTAAAAGTTTTTCTTGAGTTTTCTTGTGCAATTAGTACTCTCTAAAAGTTGATCATTTATAAAAATGTGTGGGTTGAAAACATATGAAAATGCAATTATTTTAAAAACGTATAAGTAATATCTAAAGTGTTATTTTAAGTTTAATTAAGCTTATAATAATTATTTTTCGAATTATAAACTTTTAAAGTGGTTTTTCTCAGTTTGTGTTTTTCGAAACCTTAGTGCATTCAAAATGCTACTCCTTCGACAATTATTTACCAATCACTTCAATTTTTTCTTGCGTGTTAAAAATAAAAGCATGTAATAAAATTAGGGATCCGTTTTGCTATAAACTGAATACTTTTTAAAAAAAATAAAATGTAAGACATGTTGGCTTTTTCGTTGATTTTTAGCCTGTATATCAACATTTTATTTTTTTCTCGAAAACGAATGAAGTTATTCTAAAATCGATCCCTAAAGTTGTCAAGAACATCCATAAGAATATTATAAAAAATTTCAGGTCAAAAAATTAATTTTTACAAAAGGAGTAGGATTTTAAAATTTTCCCAATTTTCTTCAAAAAATTTAAATTTTTAAAATTGTGAATAATATATGAAAATTTTCATCTGGTAACATTTTCTTGAATAGACACATTGTATAAAATGTTAAAATATAATTTTTAAATACGTAAATAAAGAAGTTTGCTAAAAAGGGTGCCAAGTCCCCTTAACCAAAATACGCGCTGCATCTTTTACTGTGGTGTCCATATCTTTACTAATGAAGTCAGTGTAAAATGCGCACGGCGGCAATCGGGCTAGACCCAAAAAAAATCTCGGAGATTTTTCCAATCCATGGATGAACAGCTTATTACATTCTGATAGGTAGTTCCGTAATAATAAGCCGTTACTTTTGGGTACCTTAAACCCCTGTATATCTGCTGTAAAACGTACTTCTTGAGAAAGGAATGTCTTTTGCAGCATCTTCAACACCTCCTGTGTGCAAAACCTCAACCAATCTTTTCATTGTAAAGACATGTTTGTGATCGACACTGAATATAGAACCTTATTGTAGTGAACCATTTTCTTGAATACAAAAAGTCCTGGCAACGAGGATGGAACTGTTCATTAGGATTTCTTAGATGTGTCGATAATTATTTTTTTTCTTTTAAAAGATTTCAATTTCCTTATATTAACTGTGAGTTAAAATCATATCCAGAATATTTTTATGATCACCTTAAATTGATGCTTCTTGAAACATTTTGTTAAAAGGTTGAGTCATATCCTTTTCAGAGGACCATAAATCTCAATTTTATTTATTACTGCATTCCGAAGCAGCGCCATCTAGTGAGCTTTCGTAGCTCCGGCTTGAATAATTTTTCGGCAGAGGCCTACTAACCACTGCTTGTTCAACACGTCACGTCTTTACCGCATTTTCGCGCCCTGCGCGGCACCACCAGTCCTAACGTCCAATAATGAGAAAGGTTTATTTCCCCGTCTTCTAAAGGTATAACTCAACTTTTAATTAACCTAATTCCTGCATGTCTTTCTCTTTGTAAATATCCCCTTTTGTAAATATTTCCCTTTAACTTTAAATAAATTCTTTTTTTACTTAAATGAAGTATCTGTGTTTAAATGACTTTGATTCAATTAATTCATCACTCACCCTTAAATACTTACCCCTAGACAAACCACCTCGCCAATCTAAAATCCCGCCTTCTGAAGAGTCTGATTTTTATTCGAAGATTTATTCCGACTCCCACAGAAATAATTGGGGGATCGCCTGGGATTTGATTTCGAAAATCTTCTCTAAATAATAAGTTGATAACATTCTAACTCTCTTCTTCTTTAAAAAAAAAAAACCATTTTTGGCTGCACGCCTAAAATACAAACGGACTGAATCGAAAATGCGGATTGCCTCTCATAACATACTAACATTTAGGTGAATAAAACGACTCCCGAAAGTCACAACTCAAGATCTTACAAGATCGCTCGCCGAAACCACGTTATTTTCTGCCGTGTACAACAACTACAAGAGTTTCAAGTCCAGTGAACACATCCAGGAGCCTTTGAAGTTTGTTTTCAAGTAATTAATCACACGTCGTCAACTGTATCAGGTGTGTACTGTTTTTTATTTCGTTTTCCTTGCAACAGGAAAAAAAAAAGGGAATCTTCAGAAAGAATACGTGAGCAAGTGTTAATTTGCTTATAAAAAAAAATTGTTGTAGTTGATTTCATGAAGTAATTTATATTTTTAAATATCATGTGTGTTTTTCTGAAATACTATTTTTCTATTTGTGTATAGAAATCGTATCAATTAAAATTTTCTACAAGTATATCTTTTAAAATATTAAGAAAGTCGTACGTAATATTCAAGTTTTTTTTATTTTGTATCTCATTTATTAACGAATTGCATTTCATGTATGAAAAGTTTTCATTTCTTTGGTTACGTCATCGACCTTGAACTAAGAGATTAATGTTTCCCATTCCTAAACATTTACCGTTTCGATGCAATCGTAATTTCGATGACTCATATAGTGTAAAAATAACATTTCTCTTGCAGCTGTTTAGTAATTAATTATTTTTTTATGAGTATTCCAGAAATATATTTTGAAAGAATATGCTATGTTTTTTAGAATTGATGAAAGATCATGTATAATCTTATTTTTAATGGTGTATTTTATCATTCAATATATAAGTATTTTGAGTTCATTTTTGACAGAATTATTATGCTTTCTATTGAAACATGTGTTTATCCTTAGAATGTTCTGAAGAGATCCTAAAAAGATTTTATTTTTATTGGTGTAATAAAAAATATATATGAGATTTTTCTTAATTGACTAACTTCTAATTGTTTGCTTTTTTCAGCAAAGAACTTTAAATGATTAAATTTTTTATATCACAATAAATTTAATCACAGTTCCTAAACAAGATTTATATTAATTTATTTTTTCTTTCAAATTCTTTTTGCATTTATTATAACGAAATGAGAAACTGATATATCAAATGGTTTTTTAAAAAAAAAAAAGGTTTTGTTTTTAGTTGAAATTAATGATTTGACTACTTTAAATTAAGCATTACGTATTTTAGCTCGCACTGTTGTCTTTACACGTTACTGGTTTAAAATATTTCTAAATGAATAGAATTTGAATATTTCAATGTATATTTAGTGTATTTTGATGCAATATCATTTTAACTTGAGAATTTTTGTAAATGCAAACGAGAATTGCCAATAGCAACATCATTGTTTTTGTTTGAACGCGTAACAATTTTGTTTATTCCTTTGGTTACTATCTAAACTTAAATTTAAATTTTAAAATGGCGTATCTTGGCAAAGGTCGACGCGAAGATTTATTTGTCTTAGCCACGGAATTAAATTTAAAATTCGATAAATCTATGACCATCGCCACACTCAAAGATCTAATTATTGGTAGTGAAAATTATGACGAAGAACTGACCAAAAACATACATTCAACGATTGTTGAGGATCGCAAAGCCAGAGAAGAAAATTTACGCATTGAAGAGCAAAAAGAAAAATTACGCATTGAAGAAAAATTACGCAAAAAAAAAAAGAAAAATTACGCATTGAAGAACGAGAAGAAAAATTACGCTTCGAACAATTGAGGTTAGATGAGCAAAAACGCAAAGATGAATTTGAGTTGGAAAAGTTAAGAATCCAAACACAATCCAAGTTAGGCGCTGATACATCCAAAGAAAGTGATACTAAATTTCTCGTCAAAGAAATTTCAAAGTTTATACATCGTTTTGATTTGAAAGAAGACATCAGTCTTTATCTAAAATTATTTGAACGTCAAGCGCAGAGATTGAATATTGATCAAGAAAACTGGGTTTCTCATCTGTTAGGCTTGTTACCGACGGAAGTATCTCACATCATAGCGAGAGAGCCTGACGATAAAGCCAACTCTTACGAACACGTTAAAGATTTACTGCTGAAACGCTTTAAACTAACTCCAGAAAAGTTTCGACAACTATTTGTCACTCACCAAAAAGCACCTGAAAGAACATGGATTGATTTTTACCATGAGTTAAACACTTACTTCAACGGATGGATAGATGGATTGAAGATAGATACTTTCAACAAGTTATCAGATCTAATCATAACAGATCAACTCAAACGAAAAACTCCTTTTGAATTTAAAGAATATTATCTTGATGAATGGGCAAATATGAACTCCCCTGTTCAATTAGCAGAAAAACTAGAAGAATTCGAAGACTTTAAAAGGACTCTGAAACAAAAAATCTAGCAGTCCATTTGTGAAGAAACAAGAATTCAGATTCACAGAAAAGAATCGCAGATATGAAGCACCAGGAAAATTCGAGTATAACAGGAAAGATAAGAAGTTTCCAGCGTCAACGAATTACAACAAACATTACGAAGCCCCTGTTACCAAGTACGAATCTGTTCAAAGATATCAAGACAGCGCGCAGAAAGGGTATTACAACAAAAATTACGAGAAACACTCAAATCACAATGCTTCCAAGCATGCTCAGACGAACTATTCAAAATCGCAGAAATTCAAGAACCTCCAAAAGAAACTTGCACACTCATCGTTAAGGAAGGTTTACGTACTAAAGAGATATTTTTTGGAAAGGTGAAAATCACGGCGCTCATAGACAGTGGTAGTACCGTAAGTTTGCTTCGAGAAAACACAAGCAGAAGAATAATGGATCCAACAAAATTATCGAAGAACAAGATGCTTCTCACAGGTATTGGTGAAGCACAAGTGACAACTATCGGTTCCTTTGAACATAAGTTCAAAATAGATGATGAAAATTACTCGTTAACTTGGCATGTTGTACCGACTGATAAATTAAAATTCGAAGCAGTTATTGGATCAGATCTTTTGGAACAAGCATCGATAAGTTTTACTAAAGAAGGAGTTAAATTCAACAAATATGAGAATCATGCACAGCTTATGCAAATATCTGCTGAAAATCTTCAAGAAGAACTAGACCTACGTCATGTTGAAAATCGTCAAATCAAGAAGGAACTTGAAAAGTTAATTCAAGACTACAAGCCAGAAAAAACAGCATCTACTGACGTCACAATGAGAATTATTTTAAAAGACGAAGAACCAGTCTGTCAACACCCTCGTCGACTAGCTTTCACAGAAAGACAAGAAGTAAACAAACAGATAGAAGAATGGCTCAACGAAGGCATTATACGTCCGAGTTCTTCAGAATATGCAAGTCCAATCGTAATGGTAAAAAAGAAAGATGGATCTTCGAGAATGTGCATTGACTACAGAAAATTGAATCAGAAGCTTGTGAAAGATAAATTTCCGTTACCTATCATCGAAGATGTTTTAGACACTTTGCAAGAAGCAAAGGTATATTCTACATTAGATTTACGCAATGGTTTCTTTCACGTCGATGTTGACGAAGATTGCAGAAAGTATACATCCTTTATCGTCCCAGATGGACAATTTGAATTCAACAAAGTTCCTTTCGGACTAAGCACAAGTCCAGGAGTTTTCCAACGCTACGTATCAAGTATATTTAGAGATCTTACTCGGAAAGGAATTGTAATCAGTTATTTAGATGATCTCGTCATTCCAGCGAAAAACGAACAGGAAGGTCTCGAAAAACTTAAAATTATTTTTGAAGTCGCAAAGAAATACGGATTAGAAATTAAGTTCAAGAAGTGCCAATTCTTAAAAAAGAAAATTGAATTTCTAGGTCACATTGTAGAAAGCGGAACTATTAAACCATCTCCCACGAAGACACTAGCTGTCCGAAAATTTCCAGAACCAACAACAATAAAACAAGTACAAAGTTTTCTTGGTTTAACTGGGTATTTCCGCAAGTACATCAAAGATTATTCAAAGATAGCTAAACCACTTAGCGATTTAACAAGAAAAGAAAACCTCTTTGTTTTTTTTTTTCGGGACTCAACAAAAAGAAGCATTTGAAAAATTGAAGAAAATCATGTCCGAAGGCCCAATCTTGCACCTTTACAAGTATGGAAGAAAAACAGAACTGCATACAGACGCCTGTAAACAAGGGTACGGCGCAATTTTGTTACAAGAAGCAGAAGATGGAAAGTTACATCCCGTTTACTACATGTCGAAAAAGACAAATACAGCAGAAGAAAAGTATGACAGCTACGAATTAGAGGTACTAGCAATTATCAACGCATTAAAGAAGTTTCGTGTTTATCTTTTAGGACAACACTTTAAAATAGTAACTGACTGTTCAGCATTTCAGAAGACTATGCAAAAAAAAGGAGCTAATTACTCGCATAGCCAGATGGGCGCTTCAATTAGAAGAATTCGATTATGAAATAGAGCACAGAGCTGGAAGTCGTATGAAGCACGTTGATGCTCTTAGCCGATATCCCGTAATGATGGTATGCAATGATACATTAACTTCAAAGCTTAAAAAAGCACAAGAGGAAGATGACAACATCCAAACATTGAAATCACTTCTAGAGAAGCAAGAATCAGAAGAATTTTTGAGCGAAATGGTATACTCTACAAGTACTTAAATGGTCGAGAATTAATTGTAACCCCTAAAGCAATGCAAGCTGAACTAATTAAATTGATTCACGAAAATGGTCATTTCTCAGTAGGAAAAACAGAAGAAATTGTGAAACAGGAATTTTTTATCCCAAATTTATCCAACGTCGTTAAAAAGTAATAGTTAATTGTGTTCCATGTATCTTAGCTAATAAGAAAACTGGCAAAAAGGAAGGGTTTTTGAATCCTATTTCTAAGGAAAGCATTCCTTTAAGTACGTACCATGTTGACTTCATTGGTCCTTTACCCTCCACAAACAAAAGTTATCAACACATTTTCACCGTAGTAGACGCATTTACCAAATTTACTTGGCTATATCCCGTCAAAACTGTGTCTGCTGAAAGTGCCCTCGAAAACTAAAACAACAGCAGAAAACCTTTGGTAATCCCATCAGAATTATCTCTGATAGAGGTTCAGCGTTCACTTCAAAATTATTCAACGACTACTGTGATGAAGAGAACATTCAACATCTACAAATAGCAACAGGTGTTCCTCGAGGAAACGGACAAGTTGAACGAATTCATCGAACTTTGATTCCAGTTCTCACCAAACTATCATTAGACGACTCAACGAAATGGTACAAATACGTCGACAGATTACAGAGAATACTAAATAGTACTATAAGTCGCAGTACAAAATGGACACCATTCGAACTATTAGTGGGAATCAAAATGCGTAACAAGGAAGACATCCTAATCAAAGACTTACTTCTAGAAGAAATGGCGAAAGAATTACTAGAACAACGCGAATTTTTAAGAAACGATGCAAAAAAGAACATCGAAACCCTGCAGTTTGAAAATAGAAAGACGTATAACAGAAGAAGAAAGAAAGCTTCGTTATACAAAGAAGGTGATTTAGTTGCCATCCAAAGAACCCAATCTGGAGCTGGACTGAAACTAAGACCAAAGTTCTTAGGCCCTTACAAAGTAACAAAAGTTAATTCCAAGGATAGGTATGAAGTGGAAAAGGTTGGTCAGCACGACGGACCGAACTCAACCACCACCTCAGCTGATTTGATGAAACATTTTTATGCTTAATTGAATTTTTTTTTATTTATTATTTTTAATTTTTATTTTTCTCATATCCCTCTTGAGAAATTAATAGATGTTCTATGGTAACACTCGTTTCCATTAATCATTTTATATTCACTTGTAGCATTTATTATATTTTCGTATTATTCATTATCTTTCTATTGATGCGAAGGATTTTTTTATGGTTTAGTTAATTGTAGATCACAACATAGAATATTTTGTTTTTATATGCTTTATTTTAGGTCCGGAATTGTGAATATTAGGTATACATCTTTTCATCTGTAATATTTTATTTTATTATCTTTAAGAATCGTATTATTTGTCTTTATTGCATCCACATTCCAATAATCATCAAATTTATAGTTGTAACTAAAAATAGTTTGTATTTAAAGTACTTTAGCTCTCAACATTTTGTAAGAGCTGAGAGACCAGCTCTGTCAGGAGAGGGTGATTTTGTAGGATTTTCCCTTTGAAACATTTTGTTAAAAGGTTGAGTCATATCCTTTTCAGAGGACCATAAATCTCAATTTTATTTATTACTGCATTCCGAAGCAGCGCCATCTAGTGAGCTTTCGTAGCTCCGGCTTGAATAATTTTTCGGCAGAGGCCTACTAACCACTGCTTGTTCAACACGTCACGTCTTTACCGCATTTTCGCGCCCTGCGCGGCACCACCAGTCCTAACGTCCAATAATGAGAAAGGTTTATTTCCCCGTCTTCTAAAGGTATAACTCAACTTTTAATTAACCTAATTCCTGCATGTCTTTCTCTTTGTAAATATCCCCTTTTGTAAATATTTCCCTTTAACTTTAAATAAATTCTTTTTTACTTAAATGAAGTATCTGTGTTTAAATGACTTTGATTCAATTAATTCATCACTCACCCTTAAATACTTACCCCTAGACAAACCACCTCGCCAATCTAAAATCCCGCCTTCTGAAGAGTCTGATTTTTATTCGAAGATTTATTCGACTGTTTACCCACCCCGCTTCATATAAAGATGTTGTATAAATGTAATGATATCCATTAAGAATTCGACATAAAAATAAATTTATAGCTGTAACTCTCGCCTCTTGATATAAAAAAGGGCATAAATTAAAATATCTAATATTTCTATTTATATCTAAAATAGAAGTAGAAAGATTTTTGCCCGCACTTAACCTAATAATCAAGTGGATTTCACCAAAGCAACTTTCAGTTGTACTCTACTCCATAAAATAAATATACGTGCTAAATATCAAGTCTAAATCTAACAGAGCAAAAACGGAATTTTCATCATCAATACCTCGTTGAGAGCATTCTTAGCGGATTTCAATTCAACAAAAGAAGCATGCAAACCAAATTTTATTATTATAGTCTTAGCAGTTCGAAAACGTGAATTTTGTCTATCAATACGCCCCAATAACTCTCCTCGCTCCCCTGGAGTTAATTTCCGTAAAATCCATTTTTAGTGGAACTCTATTCAACTAAGGAAACGTGCTCAACAAATTTCAAGTAAATGGGTTAAATTCAAAAACAGAAATTTTTCTATAACACGCCTTAATCCCTCGCAACTCACTCCTTTGGGGTTCCGTTTTTCGCAAAACTCTTTGTAAAGGAGCAATATTCCATGAGTGGAATATCCCATCTAATTTTCAAACAGGTGGGCCTATTACTTAAAAAGCGGAAATATTTATCTATTACGCACCTTAATCCTCAGTGACCCTTTGGGGATTAATTTTCCCCAAAACTATTTTGTAGCAGATCTCTACTCTATGAAAGGAATCCGCTAACCAAATTTCAAGACTGTACGTCTAATATTTCAAAAATGGAAATAATTATCTATAACGCCCCTTAAGCCCCCGCAACGACACTTAGGAAACGATTTTCACAAAACCCATCTTATAGCAGATCTCTACTCAATGAATGGAATCTGCTTACTCAATTTCAAGATTTTACGTCTAATAGTTTAAAAAAGAGATAATTGCCTGTAACGCCTCTTAATTCTCCACAACGCCCCTGGAGGGTCGGCTTTTACAAAAACCATTTTGTAGCGTATCTGTACTCTGTGAAAGGAATCCGCTGATTAAATTGCAAGACTGTACGTCCAATATTTTAAAAATGGAAATAATTATCTATAACGCCCCTTAAGCTCCCGCAACGACACTTGGGAAGCGATTTTCACAAAACCCATCTTATAGAGGATATCTACTCAACAAAGGGAATCTGCTTACTCAATTTCGAGATTTTACGTCTAATAGTTTAAAAAAGGAGTTAATTGCCTATATATATATATATATATATATATATATATATATATATATATATATATATATATATAACGCCCTTTTAATTCTCTACAATGCCACTTGGGAGTCGATTTCGAGAAAACCCATCTTGTAGTGGATCTCTATTCTATGAAAGGAATCCTTTTACCAAATTTCAAGACTGCAAGTCTAATAGCTTAAAAATGGAAATAATTATGCATAAGGCCCCTTTAAGCTCTCTCAACGCCCCTTGGAGGTCGATTTTCGTAAAAATCATTATGTAAGGAATCTCTATTTTATGAAAGAAATCTGTCTACCAAGTTTCAAGACTACATGTAATAGTTTAATAATGGAAATAATTATCTATAACGCTCCTTGGGTGCGATTTTTGCTAAACCCGTTCTTAGCTGATGTCTACTCCATGAAGGGATCCTACTTAACAAATTTCAAATCTGTAGGTTTAATAGTTCCGGAGATGTGATTAGTCAGTGAGTGAGTGAGTCGCTTTTCTCCTTTATATATATAGATATATCGAAAATTCGAATAGCACCTTTAACCTGTATTTTTTGTAAAGTTTTAAACTTTGTGAAGCTTATTTAGCTTCAAATTTAACTTTACAAATCTTTTAGAATTGAAATTATCCTCTTCAAATATTTACAATCCTACTGACATTCTAAGCATTTTGATATTCTAAACAAACATTCACCTTTATCCAAAGTAATTACAGTTAATGCATTTTACTTGTGTTTGCTCACAATTTTGCAAATTATCCAAACGAAAATAAAAATTTGCTTTCTTCAGTTTAGAGCTTAAGTTGAAAGTGCATTTATAAAAACGTTAAAAGTGCACTAACTCGTTTACGAGTAATGCACTTATTACGAAGATAGAAAAAGATGCATGTCTTTCATTTACGGTTGTTGTGGCATGCGTGCCATCAATGGCACGCGAAGCAATATTTTGGCGCGCCAGCGATCAAAACAGTTTGCATTTTATTTCAAAATAACAAAGTTAACTGTGAATTATTACCAACAAACGCGATGGATCGGTCGCAGGACGGTAGGGAGCACACTCGTTTGTTATTGTCTTGCCTTAGTTACGTCCTGACTACATTTGCTTATGATGCAAAAAATTTGTTTACGCATAGCATAGTCAATTTCTTTGACACAACTGCATTTTAAAGCTTATTTGTGTTATATTTATACTTTTTAACTGTTATTTAACATGGCTAGCTCAGCAAAAGAGCAAAAATGTGCAAGATAGTAAGTTTAACAGAGAATTTCAAACTTGGTGGATCTAGAATTATATCATTTTGAGTAAAGGCGAAAAATCAGTGTGCGTTTTAAGTTCTGGAACAATAGAACATCGTCTGTAAAACAGCATATTAAAACAAATCCTCTTGTCAAAAAATGAACCACGGCAAAAATAATTAATTGCTTAGAGACCATTTGGCAGATTGCTCCAATTCAGCATGTATTCTGCTAAAAGATACATCTTACAATCCTTATATAAGTTAATTTTTATCCAATCTGCAACAACAGAAGTCACACTAATGTTACCTTGATTTTAACTATGCGTGTAAATAAAACATTTATAACTATTTAGTACAAAGGGAATTTTTTCTTTGTAAATAAAAGAGTTTTGAGTTGTTAGTATTTAGTTTTGTTATATATTTTCCCAATAATCACAAGTCAAAATTATTTCGCGGCACGTCTATATCTCATTAAACACTTTTTAGAAAAAATTGCACGTTGATCCATGAAGATTCGCCACCCCTTGCCCTAGGGCAGGGATGGCGAACCAGGGCACGCGTGCCATCAGTGGCACGCAGCACAATATCTTGGGCCCGCCAGTGATCAAAATGGTTTGCATTTTATTTCAAAATAACGAAGTTCACTATGAAGTATTACGAACAAACTAGAGTGATGATGCCGGGGCGGCGATGAGCAACCCTCGTTTGTTATCGCCTTGCCTTAGTTACAGTTGCTTAGGATGCAAAATTTGTCAATGCATAGCATAGTCAATGTCGTTGACTCAACTGTATTTTAAAGTTTATTTGTGTTATATTTACGATTTTTCACTTATTTAATATGTCTAGCTTAGCAAAAGAACAAAAATAGCAAGATAGTAAGTGTAACAGAGAATTTCAAACTTGGTGAATCTAGAAGTATGACATTAGTAAACGCGACAAAGCGGTGTGTGTTTTATGTTCTGCAACAGTGGTATGCAGAACATCGTCTGTAAAACGGCATTCTGAAACAAATCACAAATCCTCTTGTCAAAAAAAAAAAAGTGAATCACAGAAAAATTAATTAATTGCTTTGAAACCATTTGGCAGATGACTCCAATTCAGCATGCATTTTACTAAAAGTAACATCTTGCAATCCTAATATAAGTTGTCATCCACAACCTGCAACAGCAGAAGTTCTACTAATGTTACTGTAATTTGAATTATGCGTATAACTAAAACAGGGGTGCCCAACCCAAATCGGTTGGTGGGCCAAGTAAAAATTTACTAAACGGAGGTGGGCCGCACATATCAAAATAAAACAAATTATTCAAAATATTTTATTATCGTACAACATTCAAAATATTTTATTACCTTACAATTAATGTGACACTTGTTCTTGTATTTTACTTGAGATAAATATATAATAGAAATTTATTCAATAATCATTGATATGATCAAAAAACAGCAAGTTTACCTTTTACTGGATCACAATCACAACAAACTTGAAAGTCGACCGATTGCACATGGTGGAAGAATATCTCTTTAACCTACAAGGTTCTTATCTACAGTAGATTTTTGCTGCCATCTGAGGTTACGTAGTATAATAACTATGTGCGTAACATCTTCACATTTTATACTTGTGTTACAGTATGTTTCCATAAAATTGATTTAGATTTTCAAAATTTTTATTTCAAATGCAAAAGCAATTAAGTAAAGAAGAACAGCTTTGTAATTATTACACTGTTTGTCAAAAAATTTTTTCTGCCCGATAGCCAAATGTTTAGTTTCTTATTGTATGATATTAATTATTGCACCGTGATTAAATATATATCATACAACGAAAAAGTGTTACATAATTTCAGAAGGTTAAAATATTAAACATTTTTATTCTGCTGCCGTAATTATATCTTACATTTCTACTAGCTGGTATTACAGTTTTGAGGCAACTCATTATATCCATCATCGGATTCTTTCATTGCCAAATAAAACAAGAAAAGGACTACTAATCTGAACTTAAAAATATCGACATAAATTATTTCTCTGACAAATAGAACAAAATACACTACTCACTCTCAACGAAGTTCTCGTTGAAAGAGGAATAACATACCCACGCTCATATGCTTTCCCTTCATCCATCAACACCTGTTATTACAATTGCTTGAAGTCAAATGAAGGAAAAAAATTATTTCGGTGAGAACTGCACGGGAAGAGGTGGGGGTGGGTCAAAACACGATATTTTCGATTCAACTGCTTGTAGTCCAAATGTCTAAAATAATATAGACAGAAACTTCAATTGGGCCGCGGGTTGGGCATGCCTGAACTAAAACATTTACTTTTTTAATTTTTTTTTACTTAAACAAACTTTTTTTTTTTCGTAGTAAATAAAGAGTTTTTAATTGTTAGTATTTAGTTTTTTCCACTTCTCACAAGTAAAAATTATTCGACAGCACGTAATGATATACTTCTTTAGGAAAAAATGGCACGTCCGTCCATATAGGTTCGCCCTAAGGAATCAAGAAATAAAAGTTTGCCAGTAAAATTAAATTGATTAAAAGTTTTCGGACAGAAATCAAAATTACTACAAAAGTGCCCTGAATGTATAATATTTTTAAATAACTTGAAATAAAATTATTTGGTGTTCTTCGTTTCTTTCTTACTGTTTATCGAATAGTAAAAGTCTATGCAGAGTCAATGTGCTTTAAGGGAAAAAAAAAGGGTTCGGGTAACTTATAGCGAGCACTGACAAATGGAACATGATCTAGTGAAGAATGTTGCGATGTATTAAATTAAGTCGTATATGCAATATTCACCCAATGTACTAAGAACTATGTTCTGATAAAATTCCACATTAATGTTTACATGGAAAAAAAACTCAAAATATTAATCAATGTTTCAATGCTTTAGTATGGCAAAGAATATTAAAATATTTTCTTCTGTTCCAAAGCTATGAAACTTGGCATTTTGTAACTTAATTTAAGGATGAGTTGTAAGATTTGTAAATGTTTTTATAAAATAAATGTTGAAAATTTTTTTTTTTAAAAAAACACTTTACAGGGACACAACATCAGAATTTATGAATCAGTATGATACACAGTTCCAACTTTAAAGGTGGCCGCGGTAGCCGAGTGGTATAGGTATCGGACCGTGGCTTGCTTTGTCACGGGTTCGAACCCTGTACCACTAAAGACCCGCCGTGTAGGGCAGCGATGCACGTTAAATCTGTCGAGAGCTGAAACGTCCTCCCGTTGGTGTGGTGGGGTAGTTAGGAGAGGGGGTGCCAGCTCAGGTGTCGTCCACGTCACTTGACCATGGTTCAAAATTACGTGGTCCGTCGCCAAAAGCCCTCGTGTAGCTGAACACTGTGACGTTAATATTCAATCAATCAATCAATCAATCCAACTTTAAAGAGTGTGCCGTAGAAAAATTCTGCAAGTTCTCAAAAAATAAAAGAAAAGAAATAGAGTGTATGTGTTATGAAAAGTAAAGGACAAATTAACAAATAGTGAGCCTTTTATAATAGAGATGCTTCCAATTTCAAAAGTTTAATTCTTGGTATTTTCCTTAATAAAATTTAGTATGATTTTTTACGAATTCAAACCATAAGATCTCAAAATTTTACGAGATGCTTTCAAGAAGTATGGGGGATCTATAATTTTACCCTCATAAACTAATGAAATATGAATTATGTGTCCTTGACTGGCGATGAGAAAGAGATATCCCTGCAGACGCCCAAAATTCTGGTCGATCGCACATTCATTATATAGTCACAATATATTTTTTAAAAAATTAAATATGCCTAAAAAAAAGCAGTTGCAGGATAAAAAGCTTGAAGGTTAGCGATTTGGAATTCGCAATGTCAATCCATCTGCTACACAGTATTATATATAGCAACAAATAATATAGATATATATTTTAAAAAAGTCAATTTCTTCTTAGGTCAAAAAAGAAATAAAAATCTTTAGTTACTTATTAAATAGTTACATAATAAATATACGTGATTCTCTATACACGACACAATCACATGATTAAGTGGCAAAATAGAAAGTGACTTTCCTTGCAATTTTCCATTTTCCTTTCTATATAAGATTTTGGACTATTTTTTGTTACTACTTATTCATTAATTAAATTTAATTATTCTAATAAAATAGTATAGTAAAAAAGAATCGTATTCTCAGAAATTAGGCCATCCCAGGTGGGATTCGAATCCATGACCTTTGGATTGGAAGTTCAACGCTCTACAGCAGGAGTGGGCAGACTTTTCCAGGGGACGGGCTACTTCTAATTTTTTTCCAGGTGTTGCGCTCCACCCAGGAGCGTAGGTAGAGTGGGAAAAAAAAAACGTATACAAGGCAGTCGGACCTCCATCTTACGAATATCTACATTTAGCGAACTTTTTCCTGGAACCAAAATAATTTGACGATTTTCGTCGTAAAATAACCTCCAAATCGCTATGTCATTTTCTATTCAACGAAATGTTCTCTTTATAATTCGATTTTTTCCTCCGTATTTTTAAAATACCTTATTTACTCATTTCCCCTATGTTAATGCAACTGAAAATCGGTGCGAAGGGGAAAAAATTGTTGGATGGGGTATTTAGAGCAATTGCAGCTTCATGCATGTACTTAAAAAAGTTTATAATACTGATAAAATGACTAATTATTCACTTCTTATTAGTTTCCTTTAAATTTATCTTAATTTCGTAAAATTGGAAATCGATAAACCATTTTAGAATATTTTTTCAATTTTTACAAAATGTTGAGAATTTGGGCACTATTTAGAATCGATAGTGGCTTAGATTCGAATAAATACGGTTTTCTAGACCCCTTCGTATGATGGAATGATTATTAGGTCTTAGTGAAAGCGGTCACCCCAAAATCTCTGGCGGTTCACCGGTCGATCGCAATCGACTTAATGCCCACCCCGGCTCTTCAGGGACACAACGAAACATTTTCTTTTATATATCTGATGTGGGACGATTATTTTTGCTTGTTACTATTTATTTATTTTTAAATTTAATTAATGAATTATTATTTGAAACGACTGTATTAACATCAAGTGTCATCCACTACTAATTTATAAAAATATATTTGAACTTGAATGGATGGATAGAAAGTATTTTATTAACGATTGAAAGTTTGAACAAGATATATAAATATATATATAAAAAAAGAGAGAGTGAACTAATAGTAGGAATTGAAAAAGATGTGGTTAGTGGAACCATAAACAAAGTAGATATATAGTGGCATTGAACTTTAAAAATGCGATAACTGTCTCAAATGATTGAACTTCTTTTTGAGTATTGCGCTTTAACGCAGGGCTAAGGAGCTAAAGTCTCAAAAAAAAAGAAAGAAAAACGTCGATTCCGACTCCAGTTTTTATTGGACAGTTTAAATTGAAATGGAAATTATATATATATATATAATTGAAATGAAATGAAAATGAATTGAAAAAAAAGTGACAAACTGAGTTATTTTTATTTATATATTTTTTATTATGAATTTTAGATTATGAGAAATATTTGAATGATATTGAAAAGGCTCAGGAAGAACGAATGAAAACAAAGAGCGAAGAACCTTTAGATATTAAAGGGAAAAAATACAATCAAGATTTCTACACAGCCCTTGAATAAATTGATAAATACGACTGAGCTCGCAAGCCTCTTTTCTAGTACTTAACCCAATTTATCCTGAAAAGTTATAAATAGCCCTAACACAGTAACAGAGTTCTTCTTACCCATGTTAAAGTAAAAAGACTTATCAGCACACTGAAGTTTATCAACTCGGATCAATGCTCCTCTATCAATGAAGATTTTGACGAAGTTTTACTGTTACTTGGAAATTTCTATATAATGCCTGTTTTTCTATTTCATAATAAATGCTAATTCATATTAATAGTCTGCTATACCAGCAATTTTTCCCCTGTATAGCATTTTTTTACTTCTTTTGTATTTAGAAAAAAAAAAAAGTAAGTTGTAATACACACATGTATATGAGTTTACATATATGTGGGAGTCTTAAGTTTAAAAATTCTGGGTAGGAAGCAGTAGTCGGCCATTTACCCCACCGACTCCACAGCCCTGCATTAGCGTATCAGTAAAAAAAATAGAAATCAAACTTTTGAATTTTTGAAATCTAATTTAAAAAAATTTTGATAAAATAAAAATCTCATAACAAAAGCTCAATATAAAAAGTATGTATGTACTTCTACAAATTTGTTTAACCACAAAATGTAGCAGAAAAATACACAACTCGCTATTCAGAACAGCTCTTCGGTAGTATTTTAAAACACTACGAACAAAATTTTTTAAAAGTTGCCTAAGATTTTTAATCACAGACATTTAAAAGTATTAAACTTAAAAATTACTGAAGAAAATATTCGAAGTACGAAATATAGTATCTCGTTATTTTTAACATTTTATAGTCGAATTAAAAATAAAGATTGAATCAAAAATGCTTCCGCTGATTTATGCACATCCATTTATTTTAAGAAAAACGAGAAAAAAAAAATTAATTTCTTATTTTTATAGATATTTAATGCTAGATTTTTATTCATTTCTATAAAATTTTCATCGAAGCAAAAAAAATGCTTCTATAATTTATACATAACGGAAACATTTAAAAAATACATGTACAAAATATGCGTGATATAATATAACTTGTCTTTAACAATTAAAATTCAAATAATATAAAAATTATAAAATAAAACTATATATATATCAACGTTTAAAAAATATTTGGTAAAGAAGTTTATATACCAACTTTCTGCGATTGAATTTACTATCCAGGGTGGTGTTTAAAAGAGTTTTGGATTTCGATCCTATAACTTCATAGTTGTTAAAGCAATATCATTTATTTGTCCATGCCAGCTTTGAACTTTATAGCACAGAAACTCAAAGCCTCGTTCGCCAATTTAGTTTCGTTGTCCTTGAAATGTTGCCAAACATCCGAATCCACAACTGTTTCAAAATTGAGGCTGATGAAATTTATAGCTTGTGATTTCAAAGATTCGTCACTGTGTCGATCGGCCCAAAGTAAGATTTGACTTGCATTATCCGCTGAGGCTTTGGACATTAGGGTGGTTCCACACATTTTTCGTAAATCCATCACTTCATATTTATCTGCTGCATAGTAGAGGTCGTACACTTCTTGCAAAGGAATATCTTTTGCAGACTCTTCAACAGCCCTGTGTGTACAAAAAAACTCAACCAATCGCTTCATTGCAGGCAGAGGCACGTCTGTGATCATCTCTGAACATGGCACATGCTGTTCCTTATCGTAGTCAAACATTTTCTTGAACACAGAAGACCTGGCAGCGAGGATAAAACTGTTGACACGTATTTCTTCATTTCTAACTTTCAGAGTGTAATCTGCACTCAAGGAGTTCTTAAACATGGATTTTAGATCTTGAGACAGTTTCTGCCAACAGCGACTTTCAAGAGAATACTCAGTGTTAAGGAGTTGTTTTTTAGTTTCTGATTTTTTGGTCACTTTTATGCAGCAATGCAAAACAAGAACATCATCCAAGAATGTCTTCCAGGAATTACTTCTGTACTCTCCAATTTTGTAGGACCCGTGGTAGTCGTCGTTTGAGAAACAGTTTGTAAATCGATGCTCTCTTAAACGCTTACCTGAAACCGCTACTTTTGCACTCTATGACGTGATGAAAGAGATCTTCACTTGAATATTCTTGTACTGATCTATAGAATTACTTACAATTCCATATTCATATTCAGAAAGCTTATCTTTTTCTTTTTCATCTGTTTTTCTGTTTCAAGAACATGGAATAAGCCAAATCCGTTTTCATATTTTATTAATTTTAGTCTGTAGCAATAAGAATAAAACCAACTATACAACTCCTGATTGCTTGAAATATTACTGAATTGATTTAAAATCCACTTAAATCTGTAAGTTTCAACAGGGACTCGTGTCACAATGAAGAAATCAACGGGATCCAAACATTCTGCAACATCTTTGTATTCCTCAAGAGAAACATTTTCACAGGATAACTGGCTTTCTTCTTCATTTACACTCATTTTCGATCCTGTTTAATGAAATTCCAGATATATATTATTACCAGTCAGGTGCTCAGTACACACGAATGAATGTACAAAAGGGGGGTGCGAATTCAGTTCCTTGTATTATTTGTTACAACTATACTAGACGAGCTATTGGCGATGTACTTTGGAATCTCGAGCAATATGGATGCTTGAGCTGTGTAAAACTGTCAATCAACTTCAAGTGAGGCTCTTTAGACTACAAATTTGAATTATCAATGTATTGAAGTTCGATTCTACCACAATACTGGCGTCATGAACCACACGAAATGAAAATAATAGACTCTTAAGGCTCATTCACACCAAGGCAGTAAGATGTAGCTATGCGGGAAAGATGTAGCCAATCAGTCCTTAATTCCCTCTGCAAGGGAATCTGATTGGTTACAGCTTCAGAGCTCACTACTTACTGTCAGGCCCACCCACACAAGGACTCAGCAACAATCTCGATATGGGATGGAGGAACGCTTCGCGTTCCATTTCCCAGTGACATCCAGCGTCATACAGATGCGTGATGATAAATAATCTGGTATATTTTCCAGAAGTGATAACCAAGATATGTCAACACATATCTGTAAGGCATAGTACTGATAGATGTAGTATTTTCAAAGAAGTAAAATTATCTAAGTTATATCAGCTATTGAGAAGAAAGAAGCAAATCATATATCTTAAGATTATACATTAGAGGAAAAAAATTGTGTTTTCTTTAAGTATGTCTTGTGAAATATCTGTAACTGTAAATAGTTTCTCTGGAAGTTATCGTGTCATATGAAAAAAAAAAAAAAAATAATAACATTACGCGTGTACTGTAATCTGTCAGGATGAATTTTTTTCTTCTGATAGCGGTATCCCCGTAAGCTTATCTTAAATAAGTAAATAAAAAGAAATCTTAAAAAAGTAAACAAAAAAAAAAAAAATTTAGTGCTAAAATTAAACAGAAGGACTTGGAATTTCTAAAGGTCTATAAAATTTATTCAAACATTTGAACAGGATATCTTTAAAAATTAACTTTCAAGTTTTTTTTTTAGCAGATTTCTACTTTCTTAATAAATGAATGTGAGCTTAAAATATGATCAGAGTTTTGACTTCCTATCCTTTTCATTTCAGCTAATATAGATACTTCTGTTATAAAAATCTCAATATATAAAGTCATGCATTTAAAAGTCGCATAATTATTTATTATTAATTGATCAATTTATTATTTATTTTTTGTTATTTAAAACATTTTTCTATTCGTAAGTCTTTTGCGAAGCCTTTTTTCTTCTATTTTAAATTGATTTTAAAAAAAATAAGCCTAAAAACAACTGCAGAATAAAATTTTAAACTTGACGATTTAGAACTCTCATTGTTAACCCTTCCCCTGCATGAAACTGCATTAAAGCATAATAGTTAGTAGTACATTAAGAGAAACGCAGAACTTTTAATTATAGTTTAAAAAAAACTAAAAAACTTGCTTGTTTGGTAAATAGAATTAAAAAGTAAAAAAAAAATATTCTTAGTATAAGAATAAAATAATTAAAAGACGAGAAAATTAACGCCATTCGGGTAAAAGCGTGGTGTGCTCTAAGTCAATAATTATAATTTCTTACTAGTTCTCCGAAATCCTGAATTACAGTAAACATGTACTACAAACCGCTTTTACCCCAATGACATTAATTTTCTCGTTTTTTAATCATGTTATTCTTATATTAAGAATTTTTCTTTACTTTTTAGTTCGATTAACCATGAAACCATTAACTAAATTTATTTTTCATTTTTTAGATCAATCTACAATAAAAGCATGTATTAGTAATTTTTTAAACTATCTGGTAACCCCCCTCAGTATAGAGGGCGCTCCTTGTAAAACCTGCTTTGCTTACACCAGAGATCTCCTGTACGTGACCGAGTGCAAATGCACTTCATATTCCATTAAACTTATTATTTAATCTTACACTTGTCTTCGATGATTTACTGAATTTAAATTGAGTATAATAATTTGATGATATGAGCTTTGATTGATCAAAAGCATTCTATCACTGATTAATTAAACCTCTGATGACTGAAATACTATCATTAATTCATTGATGAATTAGTCTTAAAGGCGACATTTTTTTTTAGAATCTGGAATACCAAAAGGCATCCTATCGGTGCGTCGATACGGCTTGGCTTATTTTTTTTCACATGCACGAATCTTTTCTTATTTCTTTATTTCCATTTTCAGAGAAAACTAGAAAAATGCTTAGATTAGCGGTCGCCAAACTTTTGACCTCACGGACTAGTAAATTCATAATTTAAATCCCGCGGTCCACTAACAGGATTTTTTAAGTGTTAAATATACTTATAAAAAATTTGTGATCTAAGAACACAAAAAATGTACCTAGTTAATAAAATGAAACTATTAATTGTAACCAAATTTTTCAAGTTTTATTAATAAACCATAATAAAATAAACAAAAGAAAAAGAAACTGTAAAAAAATTACAAAAAATTTTTAAGTACATCAACAGGTTCGAACAAAGGGCTCAGAGGCTTAATCCAGAAAGTGGCGCCATACGGTATTTAATCATTGTTTGATTCTTCGGCAAGCTCTTGTTGCAAAAGATATAGATGAAGAGTTGCACAACATATTACAAGACGCTGTTAGTTCAATTAACTACATGAAATGCAACAATCTTAACAGCCGTCTCTTTTCAATACTTTGCAATGAGATGGGCTCAACGTATGAGTGATTACTGTTACGCACTGAAGTCAGATGGCTCTCACGTGGAAAATACTACGACGGATATTTGATTTGAGAAATGAAGTGTACATGTTTTTAAGCGAAAAGAAACACAGACTGGCAAGTTATATCAATGAAGTTTGACTAGAAAGCTGAGCTATTTAGTTGATATTTTCGAAAAACTTAACGACTTAAATTTGAGCTTGCAAGGTGAGAATTCCACTATCATAACTTCAGCCAATAAAAATGCAAGCTTTTAAAATAAGCTTAGTCTCTGACAAACTGATCTGTAAAAACAATACCGACATGTTCCTTGCTTTAATGATTTTATCAAGGAAAATAATATAGATATATTTACATTTGTTCCGAGAAGATTCGAGGATTTTCCTGAAAACGATCTTGGTTGGATTCGTGATCCATTTTCCTACGACATATGAGTTCAACTCTTCAAATTAGTGAGAAAGAATAATTGATAGATTTGATTAGTGATTAGACTCCACGAAATCAATTTAAGACTCAGCCTTGCAAAAAATTATGAAGCTATCCGTGGAAAAGCAAATATCCCATTCTATGCCATCAGAATACTAATACAATTTGCATCGACGCATTTATGTGAAACTGGATTTATAAACTAGTTTCAATAAGAACTAAACACCGCTCTTCTCGTTTGAACGATGAAGATGATATGCTAATTGCAATTAGCAACATACATCCGAACATCGATGAGATAAATACAAAATTCCAGCCACGTACATCTCATTAAAAAAGGCAATTTACTGATTTTTATGTTATACAAAAAAATATTTTCTTTAAATTATAAATAATATTAATATGTGTCAGAAATGATGATTTTTTTAATTCTATAAACGTAAGAAATGTGCCTATTTTCATTGTATTTGTGAACATCTATCTCTAGGGGGTCTCCAAAATTTTTTCTCTCTACAAAAGGAGTCGCAGTCGAAAAAGTTTGCGCACCACTGCACTAGTGGTCCACGGACCACCACTGTGGCGACCTCTGGCTTAAATTATGGTAAGAAATTGCTGACGTACGTTTTCGTTCAGGCTCTAACAATCTTTATTCGCCAAATCTGGATTGATTGATTGATTGATTGAATATTAACGTCGCACTGTTCAGCTACACACGAGGGTTTTGGCGACGGACCACGTAATTTTGAACCATGGTCAAAAAGTGACGTGGACGACACCTGAGCTGGCACCTCCCCTCCTAACTACCCCACCACACCAACGGGAGGACGTTTCAGCTCTCGACAGATTTAACGTGCATCGCTGCCCTACACGGCGGGTCTTTAGTGGTACTGAGCTCGAACCCGCCAAATCTGGAAATGGTATAATTAATTAGTCGCGAAATCTGGATATCCTTATTCCTAATTATCCTGATTAGAAAATAGAACGAAGTTATGAAATTATTGTATTGCCATCGGTACTTGACAAGAGTGCAAAATTTTTTGAATTAATCTGACCTTTAAAGTGGGTAAAATCGAGTTCAAAGATTCCGTTAAATACAAGTGAAACTTATAAAAGCGTGTTAAAAAAGGCAATAGGCTCTAATGACTGAAGTTCCTTTTAGGAATTGCACTTTAAGTATCAATAATAAAATTAAAAAATTTTGAACTTGAAATTTTATTGTTGAAATATTAATAAAATAATCTTATATACATATAAAGTATTTAATATAAAATTATCTAAAAGTTAATGATTTATTTAACTACAAAAGGTTCGAGAAAAATATACCATCCTATTCAGAATAATTTTATGCATTTTAAGAACACTACGACTTAAAATTTAAGTTATATATATATATATATATATATATATATATATATATATAAATTGCAAAGCTTTTAATAATAGTCGTTAAAAAAAGATGAAACTGAAAAAATTACTGAGGAAAATACGCAATATACGTATTTCTTCTCTATTTTTAACATTTCATAGTTAAAATCTAAAAAAATAAACATTGAATCAAATGCTTCATTAATTTATACACATGAATTTATTTTAAGAAAATACGAAAAAATTTCTTTTTCGTATAGAAATTTAATCTAGATTTTGGGTATTCATTTCTATAAAATTTTTCATCGAAGCATAGTTGCTTCTATAGTTTATACAAAAACGGGAAAGTTCATTAAATGCATATACAAAATATGCGTGATATAATCTAACTCTGTGTCTTTAACAGTTAAAATTCAAATAATATGACATTACAAAATAAACTATATCAACATTTAAAAATGTTTGGTAAAGAAGTTTATATGTGTGCTAACTTCCTTCGATTCAATTTACTATCAGAGGGATGTTTGCCAAGAATTTAGAATTTTCATCCTAACAACCTTCTTAGTTGTTGCTAGTTATCTTCAATATCATCTATTTGTCTGCACCGAGCTTTGAACTTTAGAGCACAGAAACTCAGAGCCTCGTTCGCCAATTTAGTTTCGTTTTCCGTGAATGTTGCCAAACTTCCGAATCCACAACTGTTTCGAAATTGAGGCTGATAAAATTCAAAGCTTGGTGATTTCAAATATTAAAAATCGCTGTGTCGATCGGCCCAAAGTAAGATTAGACGTGCATTGTCCACAGAGGCTTTCGACATTAGAGTGGTTCCGCACATTTTTCGTAAATCCATCACTTCATATTTATCTGCCGCATAGTACAGGTCGTACACTTCTTGCAAAGGAATGTCTTTTGAAGCCTCTTCAACAGATCCGGTGTATAAAACGAACTAATCTTCATTGCAGGCAGTGGCGTCGTCTTGTGATTGCAACTGGATTCTGCACCTTTTGGTCCTATCGTGGTGAAGTATTTTCTTTAACACAGAAGACCTGGCAGCGAGGATGGAACTGTTCACAAAATTTCTTCAGACTCAACTTCCAGGGTGCAATCTGCATTCAAGGAATTCAAATACATAGATTTTAGATCTTGGGACAGTTTTCCCCAACAGCGACTTTCCAGTGAACATTTCGTGTCAAGGTTCTGCGTTTCAGTTTTGGGTTTTTGGGTCACTTTTACACAGCAATTCAAAAAAAACTAGAACTTCACCAAAATGTCTTCCAGGAAATGCATCTGTACTCTCCGATGGTGCACGACCCATAATCCTTGTCGTTTGAGAAACAGGTTTTCCATTTGATTCTCTCTCTTTCACTCTTATCTGCAACTGCTACTTCGTACTCTATGATGTGTTGAAAGAGATCTTCACGAGAATTATCTTGTTGTACTGTGTCTGAATTGAATACAGGAAAAAAAAGAGAAGGCGATTCTATTTTTTCATTCCGCCTTCTATTAACTTCTGTATCATTAACATGGAACAATCCAATCCATTTTTCATATTTTATGAATTTCAGTCTGTAGCAGGAAGAATACAAACTATACAATTCCTTATTGTTTGAAATATTACTGAATTGATTTAAAATCCACTTAAATCTGTAAGTTTCAACAGGGACTCGTGTCACAATGAAGAAGTCAACGGGATCCAAGCATTCTGCGACAGATTTGTATTCTTCAAGAGAAACATTTTCACAGGATAATTGGCTTTCTTCATTTGCACTCATTTTCGATCCTGTAAATCACATTGAGTGAAATTGCAGATAAGGAATATTGTTATTCAGACGTTCAGTACACAGGAACAATAAATTAAAAAAAATGAATGGTACGAATTTTGTTCCTTGTATTATTTCTTGCTTACAAAAGGATGTATGAGCTGATACTGCTGTGTGAAACCAGCCAATAGTCTATTCTTTGTTTTAAGTGTGTCTGGTGAAATATCTGCAATTATAAATAGCTTCTCTGCAAGAGTTATCATGTCGGTTTAAAAGAAAACAGGATGGATTTTTATTCTGATAGCGGTATCCTGTAAGCTTATCTTAAATAAAAAAATAAATAAAAAGAAAAATCTTAGTGCTATAATTAAACAGAACTTTTGACTCTCTCTTTAGGTTTATAAAAATTTATTCATACGTATGAGTAGGATATCTTTGAAAAATTAACTTTTAGGTGTGTGTGTGTGTTTTTGTTTTTTTGTAGCAGATTTTCTCTTTCCTTAACATAAATGTGGCTTAAACTCTATGGTCAGAATTTTTATATCCTACCTTTTTCATTTTTTCTAATTAATTTTTTTTTATAGAAATCATAATACAAAATGAGTGAGTGAGTGAATATTAACGTCGCTCTATTCAGTTACTCGAGGGCTGTTGGACATGGACCTCGTAATTTTGAAAAACGGTCAAGTGATGAGGACAACACCTGAGCTGGCACCCCATTTCCAAAATACTACACTACACCAACGGGAGAACTTTGAGTCTTGATAGATTTAACGTTCATCGGCCACCTCTACACGGTGGGTCTTCTCTTGCACCTGGACTCGAATCCGCGACACTCTGGTCACGAGGTTGTGACCAAAATTTCCATCGAAGCTGAATGGATATTCGAAAAATTTTTCAATTTTTGAAATAAAAGAAAAATTTACATCAAGATTTAGATGCAACTGCATACTAAGTCAATCTTAGTGTCAAAGTGCTCAATTTAGACTTTATACAGCTATGTATTAAGTATATTGAAACATTTTTTTGAGATTGAATGATTATCTTCAAATCGAGTTCCTTCTAGAGGGAGTACATTATGCGACATAACCCACTCGCAGTTGAATGGTATGGGTATGGGTAACCCAACGTAAAAACATAAAAGCTATACTTTGTGTTCAATTACTTAAAAAAAACAAGTGGTAATATATATAAAAAAAAATTAAGTCAATTTCTACTTAGATCAACAAAGAAAATTTTTATTTTAGTTACTTTTTTATTAAATAGTTACAATTAATATAAATATGTATATACAAAGGACAGAATCACAACATTAAGTGGTAATTAAATTTTATTCATTATCATTAAAGTATCGTGTTGTCATCTAAAACAATCGTGTATATAAAATTTCAGTTCAACTGAATGCTTGAAAAGGTTTTTCTCACCTTTTAAAGTTTTGACACAAGTCGCTAAAAATGATCCAACGTGGCTGTATTTGTAATTGTAATAATTAGTTTTGATCAATTAATGTTTATTAATTATAATTAAATTATTGTATCGTCATCCAAAATAATCATGTATATAAAATTTCAGCTCAATTGAGCGCTCTAAAATGTATTTTATTAACGACTGAAAATTCCACCAATATAAATAAATATATAGAAAGTGTGAGTTATATAATTGTAGGAATTGAAAAATAAGATTGAAATTTACGGGTGCGCGGCATACGCCGGGTAAGCCCAATGGCTCAGTGGTTAGTGCATCGCGCCTCCATACCACAGGTCTGAGGTTCAAACACCGGGCTGGGCAATGTTGACTCAGCCTTTCAGTGGGTCGATAAATGAGTAAAGTTTGATTGGGAACTCAACACTGGGGGCTTAGAGTCAGACTGACCACCTGACCGGAACATCTGCTCATGTACCTCAGAGCCCTAGGTCGCGTATACTGAGTTGGGCACAGCAGGCCTTAGGCTGCTGCGCCACTGAGGTAAGTTATACGCCGGGTATAAAAATGAGAGCTTTAAAAACAAAAGAAGATGAGTATACAAAAAAGTTAAGCTTCTATATGTATCAAAATACTGTTTATTTGAAAGAAATGACGTTCCTTATGATATTAAAGGGTTGTAGTTTCAGACATATGCTATTTTTTTTTCTAAAGCTTGGAATAATGCATCGTATAAATGACTTTAAAGCATGAGAGAAATGCGCGAGTACATTTCAGGTCTCTTCATAAAAAAAGGAGTGCGCGTTAAACGGCGAATATGCCTAAAAATTAAAAGGTCAAATAATTTTTCGCATTTCATCAGGAATTCTTGAAAAAAAAAATTTTCATTACACATGTTTAAATTTATTGGGTTAATATTCAAATATTATTAGATCTGTATGTAGATATGATAACATTGATTGAATATATATGAAATAATCTCATGTGTGGGGAATAATGATTAAAATAATTGTACTTATACAATACATTCTCATATAAATATGAAAAATATAAGAAAATACTTAATACGCTACTCAGAATTATTTCATATTTATAAAAAACATTTTAACAAATTGATTAAAAAGCATTTTAACTCACGGATATCTAAATATAGACTGACCTTCAAAACAATTATCTTAATGTTCTACTTATGATCAAATAAATATATTTAAAATATATGCAAATAAGAAAAATATATTTTACTAAAACGTACAAAAAAATTACGAAATATCAAAATTCTCAATTATTTATTACAAAAAAAATATTGTTAAACACTTATTAATTTCTTTAAAATATTGAAGAAAAATTGGTTCTATAAGTAATACATATAAAGCGAAATTTTTTGAAATATATATACCAAATGGGGTAAAACTATCTAACCTGTATTCAAGAATTAAACCATCAGTAACAAAAATATATTTCAAACAAAAATTATATCAATATTTATAAAAAATATCTAGCGAAGAAGATAGTATACTTAATTCCTTCACACATTGGCTATATTTTATCGAAGGTGATGTTTAACTCTGTTTTCAAATTTAATGTTACCAAAATTTATGTTTGATACAATTATCTAAAATAATACTTATTTTTCTACACCAGCTTTGAATTTTTGAGCACAGAAGAGTAAAGCTTCGCGTTCGCCAATTTTGTTTTGTTTTCCATGAAATATCGCCAAACATCTGAATCTAGAACTGTTTCGAAATTCAGTGTGATAAAATTCAAAGCTTGTGATTTCAAATAATTGTCGCAGTATTTATCGCCGTGTAGTGCAGCCATGCACGTTAAATCTGTCGAGAGCTGAAACGTCCTCCCGTTGGTGTGGTGTGGTAGTTAGGAGAGGGGGTGCCAGCTCAGGTGTCATCCACGTCACTTGACCATGGTTCAAAATTACGTGGTCCGTCACCAAAAGCCCTCGTGTAGATGAACAGTGCGACGTTAATATTCACTCACTCACTCACTCACGCAGTGCTTATCGGCCAACATTAAAATTATACTTGCATTGTCCACAGAGGCCTTAGACATTAGAGTGATTCCACACATTTTTCGTAAATCCATCGCTTCATATTTATCTGCCGCATAGTAGAGGTCGTACACTTCTTGCAAAGGAATGTCTTTTGAAGCCTCTTCAACAGCCCCCGTGTACAAAAACTCAACCAATCGCTTCATTGCAGACAGTGGCACTCTGTGATCGTCAGTGAACATGGGATTTGTTCCTTTTTATCGGGATCAAACATCTTGAACGCAGAAGACCTGGCAGCGAGGATGGAACTATTTACACGGATTTTTTCAGTTCCTACTCTTTCAGGGTGCAATCTGCATTGAAAGAATTCTTATACATGGATTTTAGATATTGGGACAGTCTTTCCTAACAGTGGCTTTCAAGAGAACGCTCGGTATCAAGGTACTGTTTTTCAGTTTTATGTGTCTTTGCCACTTTTACGCAGCAGTTCAAAACTGGAACATCACTGGAAAATGTTTTCCAGGAATTACTTCTGAATTCTCGGATTTTGCAGCACTCGTTGTTAATTTTGTGTATGTGTGTTTGAGAAACAGGTTTTCCATTTCGTTCGCTCTCATTCGAGCTCATCTGCAACAGTTACCTGGTATTCTATGATGTGTTGACAGGGACCTTCACGTGAATTATCTTTTTCTTCTGCCCTTAAACGTTTGTTTATAGCCATTGTGCTGAAAGCAAAAGGGCTCGTATTACTCGCAGGTACATTTCCGGAGAAAACTGAATTCGTTGGATCGTTGACAGTCCGCTCTTCATGCCGTCTTTGACAAATATGGAACAAACCAAATCCATTTTCATAATTAGTAAGTTTCAGTTTGTAATAAGGCGAATATAAACAACTATACAACTCCTCATTGTTTGAAATATTATTGAATTGATTTAAGATCCACTTAAATCTATAAGTTTCAATAGGTACTTGGAGTTCAATGGAAAAGTCAACGGGGTCAAAGCGATGCGCAATTTCGTTTTCCAAAAAAGAAGCTTGTTCAGAAGAAAATCGGCTTGCTTCTTCTT
Organism: Trichonephila clavipes; assembly: GCA_019973935.1. Classification (NCBI taxonomy): domain Eukaryota; kingdom Metazoa; phylum Arthropoda; class Arachnida; order Araneae; family Nephilidae; genus Trichonephila; species Trichonephila clavipes. The sequence continues at coordinate 2,253 of BMAU01004820.1, read as the reverse complement.
GTACATTCAGTTTCGATTATCTGACTCGTCTTTAGTCAAATGCCAGAATGAGATGAATATTATTGAGCATTCAGTTCACGAAAAGCAATAAACGAACAAAATGGATGATGTGGATTTCGTTTCTTGTATCATCGTTGCTTCAGAACTACTTGGCGAGGTATTTGAAATGTACTTCCTAATATCGAGCAATAATAAATTGCACCCGATTTGATACACGTGAGTAAAACTATGATACCATGATACCTGAGGGTTCTCTTGATTAGAATTTTATCACTTATTATTAGGAATTTTATCCCTTATTTCAATTATTCCGTAAGATTAGCTTCACGAAACACAAAAAGAAAGCATCATTCGACCCTTGCAAACGAATACAGACAATTTACAAGTTTATACAGAACTCACAGGTATCTTCCAAATGATAAAAAGGAAGTAAAAACGCCTCAGCTCTAGATTTTGAACTAATAGCTGTGAACTCAGAGATTCAGCTGCTCAAAATAAAAAGAATAAATTATATCTAAAATAAAAGATATGAAAGAGCGAAATTTTTTTTGTATGTCTCATTAAATATTTGTAACAGCAAAGTCTCGACCTAAATAATAATCAGTTTAAAAGAATACACACACAATGATTCTTTTTAATCTACTGTACGCTTATCTTAAAACTCATAAGTAAAAATGAAACAATCAGTTTCGTTATATAGAAACGAGAGATTTGGAATATTTTAAGGTTAATAGAATTTATTTAAAGGCTCTTGAATTGTAAGATATTTGTAGAATGAACTTTTGTTTTTAGCACATTTCTGGTTACGTAAACTGAATGAAAGTTAAAAACAATGATCAGAATTTTGATTACTAGCTTTTGATTTTGCTTTGGGTGACGGACCTCGTAATTTTGAACAATGGTCAAGTGACGAGGACGACACCTGAGCTGACACCCCCCTCTTTTAACTACTACACCACACCAACCGGAGGGAACGATTGAAAGGGAACGATTTAGAAATCATTTTCACAGAAACGTATCAATTTTGACTCATTTTTAAAAAAAATTTAAAAAAATAGAAAATATCGTTATTTTGTAAATATATATATACTAGCCGTTACCCACCCGCTTCACTGGGTATTTAACGATGTTGTATAAATGCATACTGTTTACATATATATGAATTATTAATATCTAGGATTGAGAGTTCGATTGTATTGAAAAATAAATTTATAGCTGTAACTCTCGCCTCTTGATATAAAAAGGACATAAATTAAAATATCTAATTTCTATTTATATCTAAAATAGAAGTAGAAAGATTTTTGCGCTCAACCTAATAATCGGTGGATTTCCACAAGCAACTTTCAGTGGATCTCAACTCCATAAAATAAACATGCGAGCTAAATTTCAAGTCTAAATCTAACACAGCAGAAACTGAATTGTTATCATCAATACCTCGTTGAGAGCATTCTTAGCGGATTCCAATTCAACAAAAGAGCATGCAAACCAAATTTTATTATTATAGTCTTAGCAGTTCGAAAACGGGAATTTCGTCTATTCGTCGCTCCTCCTGGAGTTAATTTCCGTAAAATCCATTCTTAGTGGAACTCTATTCAACTAAAGAAACGTGCTCAACAAATTTCAAGTAAATGGGTTAAATTCAAAAACAGAAAATTTTCTATAACACGCTTTAATTCCTCGCAACCCCACTCCTTTCGGGGTCCGTTTTCGCAGAACTCTGTAAAAGGAACTCTATTCCATGAACGGAACATACCTTCTAATTTTCAAGCAGCTGGATCTATTAGTTAAAAATCGAAAATATTTATCTATTACGCCCCTTAATCCCCATCAGTGACCCTTGGGGATCAATTTTCCCCAAAACTATTTTGCAGTGGATCTCTACGCCATGAAAGGAATCCACTTTCCAAATTTTAGGACTGTAAGTCTACTATTTTAAAAATGGAAATAATTATCTATAACGCCCCTTAAGCCCACGCAACGCCACTTAGGAAACGATTTTCACAATACCCATCTTTTAGCGGATCTCTACTCAATGAATGGAATCTGCTTACTCAATTTGAAGATTTTACGTCTAATAGTTTAAAAAAGGAGTTAATTACCTATAACGCCCCTTAGTTCTCTACAACGCCACTTGGGAGTCGATTTTGTGACAAACCCATTTTTGTATCGGATCTCTACTGCATAAAAGGAATCCGCTTACCAAATTTCAAGACTGTACCTCTAATAGTTTAAAAATGGAAAAAATTATGTATA